>CAUYQG010163009.1:0-47125 GCA_963574415.1 Tarsius wallacei
CAGCTACTTGGAAGGCTGAGGCGGAAGGATCGCCGGAGCCCAGCAGGTCGAGGCTGCGGTGGCCAGGAGCGGCCACTGCACTCCAGTCTGGGCGACAGAGTGAGACTCCAACTCAAAAAAAAAAAAAAAAAAAAAAAAAAAAAAAATATATATATATATATATATATATATATATGTATTCTAATATAGTTCCTGATCCAGGATTTCACAGCGCTGAACTATGGGTAGCAATGGGGAAGAACAGGTTGGACAATGCTAACATGGAATATATTTCATAACATTGTCTTTTGTTACTTTTTGGCATTCCTATACATACTAAAATTGAAATATTCAGCATTTCTTTCAGTTTCTAAATTTATGTAAAGTAAAAAAGCATATCTGTGTTAAAAGAAGTACTACCTTCCCCTTGGAAATTTCCAATGACTACATACACATATGTTCACCTTGGAAACTTGGAAAAACACACACTTATGACTCACGAGAAATGTAGGGGGCAGAAAATGGCACAAAGACACCTCTTGGCCAGCTCCAGATAATGGCAGAAAGTGAATAGACAGCTTGAGATGATAGCTCTTTAAATTTTTTTTGCTAGGCTGCTACCTGAAGGATACATTCACAAACTAATGATGTATAGAGAGTGTGGGTCTCAAAGTTGAAGAAAAATTACTGTTTCTAGGTTTTGCCACTAGTATCTTGCATGTCCTTGGACACAAATGACCCTCAAAATGAGAGCAATTATTTTGGACCTTGTGCGATAAAGCTACTCTGTGCAATAATAATATAAAATACTTTAAAAAATCAAAATATATTATTTAAATGTGAAGTAGTGTTTTTATTTTAACATTAAACAATGTATTCTTGTTCGAGACCCATCCGGGCAACTTGGCAAGACCTTATCTGTACAATAAATCAAAAATTAGCCAAGGATGGTAGCACGTGCCTGTAGTTCCAGCTACTTGGAAGGCTGAGGAGGAAGGATCGCCAGAGCCCAGCAGGTCAAGGCTGAGGTGGCCAGGAGCATGCCACTGCACTCCAGTCTGGGTGACAGAGTGAGAAGACAACTCAAAAAAACAAATATATTCTTATCAGTGGAGGTAGTAATAATATTATGAACATACAAATAATACAAAGAGTATCAGAAGGATAATTTAAAAATAAAATACTTGCTTTTAAACTCTGGAAGTGTATTTTTTCAATTGTGGTATAAAATTACTTTCAAATGATGAAATGATAACATTTAGTGGAAAGACCTTAAGGATTGTTTTATAATTTCTTCATTGTACAATTAAGGAAAATTAGGCTTAGAAAAATTAAATGACTTACTCTAGATATCAGAGCTATTTATTTACAAGATTGAGACTAGAATCCAGAGATTGCTATTTCAAGTAATTCAAGCAATGAAAATAACCCAGATAGTGAGTTTTTCTTATTTATGTGGTATGTAGAAAGACTAGTCTTTAAATATTAAATTCCATCCTATGACTTCCTCAGCATATTACCATTCTAAAGTAACTTGCCATGAACTAGGGATTTAAAAAAAATCAGAGAAAATATGAAGATACCTAGTAGAAAGTAGATTTGAAGTCATTCAAATACATGTGAAAATGATTTGTTTATAGCTTAGTCCCTGGTTTTCTTTTTAAAAAGGCAAAAATATTTGCACTATCAGTTACACTTAAGAAACAATTGTTCAGAAAAAGAAAATGTATTTGGGAAATCCATTTAGTAAAGTTGAGTCTTTTGAAAGATGTTGCTGTCATCACTATGGGCCATTTGGTTCACCTGCTAATTCCCAAGAACGTGTACATAGCAAAAGGTCTCTGCCTGAGGCGGTCCCTTCTAATGCTGGAGCCAAATCAGTGGAATGGATTGGATACACATAAATGTTTTGTCACCTTCCCAGTACCAAAGAGCTCAAATTGCTGAACATTTCATTCCCTTTCGTGGCTGAGAAATGTGTGTTCCTTATTATGAAGGGTTTAGGGATTGCATACTGTGTAATAGCCCAGATGAGTGAAAACAAATTTAAATATAAGCAATGAACTGGCTTATACTTTGCATGTTGTAAATACTCTTAGAAACAGTATGGGGCCTTATTAAGTTTGAACCTCAGGTCTTTCAACTTCCCTGAGAAAAGAGAACAAATGGTAACTGCATGAGAAAATAAGTAACTAACGTTTGTGATTTCCCACTTCAGCTCAAGCCCAGATATTTTTGTCAGTTGTTAATTACAGTCATATTTCTCTAAAGCATTTTCTTTTTTAAGGAGGAAAAATAGAGGAAGAGAAGCATTTTGAGGAGAAAGGCTGAGCCATGTGATATAGGTTCATATTTTTCTGAGTGGAGAGGAGGAACGTATGGGAATGAAGGCAATCCGCAGGGCAGTGTGCTGGAGAAGAGGGAGCCGGTGTTTAGCTGGAGTGGGTGGAAAGTGAAGAACAGACTGGGATAGTCAAGGCAGGGCTAGATCCAGATTCAAAGGAGAGAATGGCAAGACTCTGGCTTGAAAGTGGGGGATGTATCAGGGGAAAGATGAGATGAAAACATGGTGGGATGTAAATATGTTCGTTGGGTCAAGAAAGCCTGCTCACCATTGCAATCAGTGCTCTCTTTTTCCAGATACACTCTTGTCTATGGTGATATATTGATTCCAAGGTCTCTACCGTTGTGATTCTTCCTCTACCTCATCCAAATGGCGGCTGACTTCTGGTTTAAGGGCAAGAAGGAAGAATCGCATTTTCACATGAGGAAAATTAAGGCAGAAAGAAGTAAATTAATTGAATTAAGGACACATAATTAAATTTCTAATAGGATTTGCATTAGGACCACATGTCCTGACTCCTCATGTTTCATTATTTCCAGATTTTTTGCATTGGATGTGACCAGAGAGTTCATTTAGTCCAGTCATTTATCATCTGTTTCACCTTCCCTTGGAAATTAAAATACTGAGCTGGCATCGCACATAACCACCTTGACTTTGTCCTAATAATTCCTCAGTATGAGTGGTAGTTCCTATCAAGAACACTAAACAGGTGGTTTTGTTAGCATGAAACCCTGGGCTTCCCTGAAATGTCAGTTTACTATTTTGATGGCTTTCTTCTTATTATTTTTTTTAATCCAGACTCTTGTTGACAGGAAACCCTGTGGCCATCATTCATTGCTTTTAAGTAATCAAACAACCACAAACTGTCACTGTCACTTTCATTTCCTGTCATCATTCATTTTCTCTAGCTGCTGCTAGTTTATCATTGTAGCTGGATGTCCCATGCTTCTGTGCATCAGGAAGGGAAGACTGTAGGTGTGTGCAGGTGCTGAAAAAATACATGAGACCAACACAGTAAATACTTGCAAACTCACTTTTGCCTTTCCAGTTATGTCATTCACCTGTGGGCTTAGAAATGTTTTTTGTTTCTAGGATCAAATGAAAATCCCAGCCTTATTGCTGCAGGATTTTCTTAATCCTCCCACAGTAGTTAAAGACTCTCCCTAGCTTCACTTTGTTTGTTGTAGCTTGTGCAGGAGTGATGCAAGTCAGGCTTAACTGCTTCCATCAGCAGCTCCTGGAGAAAGCTCTGTGATGGTAAAAATCGGATTTGGTTGTCCTTCACAAGGACCTTTCTCCCAGCTGTTTCTATCTAAATGTATGTCTCTATAGCTCCGATGACTATCAGGAAACAGGTGTTTTTCTATTAATAGCCAGGATGCATCAAAGGAAGGAGAAGGTATAGTGGTATGTGAAAATCAGGTGGTCCATGGTTGAATACTTTGTACACAATAACTAATCACTCAAAGCTCATATCTATTTATAATAAAGTCTATAATTACAAGCCAGGTGGCTGTGGTTAGACGATTATGGGGCTTCAAAACAGGTTGCTTGACTCACCATTACAGCTTTAGGGAAGACATGTCCACCTGGGTAGTGGATGGTGTGGCACGTGTCTGTCTATAACTGCACATGTGTGCTCTGCCTTAGCCACTTTGTGTGCTGTCTTCTGAGTCTGTGCATGTAAAAGTTGTATTCTACAAATCTCCCTTTCCATTTGCAAATATAATAACCAGAAGTTTACATGAGATTCTGTGGACTTTGAGTCCAGAATTTTGCTACATTTTTTCCTGCTGAATATTATGTCGAAATGATATAAATTAGAATTTGCTGATACAATGCTTTGAAATCTAAGATGTCCTCTGACCACTTGACTCTGTGGCTATAGAGTCTCATTTTTTTCTTTACCATTTATTTCAGAATCCATGACGGATGGTGGTATAATGACCATGGCATAATGTGAATGTGAGGTTCTGTATAATTTGCTAATTATTTATTGAGTATCTCTTATAAATAGTAACTCTTCTAAGGTCTGGAAGCATACAAAGAAATATAGAAGATGGTCTCCGTACTGAAGGAACTTTCTCCTCAACTGGGAAGATAAAAATACAAAGATAAAAAGCTGCCTCTATTATAATACATATTCTATTCTCAGAACAGACAATATTTGCTAAAGCTTACAAGATATGGTTATTCTGCAAATGAGATTATTTATATTTAAAGCTTCATGAAGGTAAGACTAGAAAGATGGAATTAATTGGTTAAAAAAAAGACAGTAAAATGCAACTGGGTGAGGTGATTGTTTCAGTTTTCTATGGCTATAAAACAAGTTACCATAAACTTTGCAGCTCAAGACAATGCCTATTTATTATGTCACATTTCTGTAGGTCAGGTGTCCAGGCTGGCTTCGCTGGGACTTCTGGTCCACGCCTCCCAAGGTCGCAGACAAGGTGTCATTCATTAGTTTTGTACCACAGGATCCTCTTCCAAACTCATGTGGCTGTTGGCAGAGTTAAATTGCTTGCAGCTGTCTAATTGAGGTCCTCATTTTCTTGCTAGCTGTTGTCCAGGGTCTTTGCCATGTGGCGGCCTTCGTAGTCTTCTTAAATATGGCAGCTTCTTTTTTCCAGGCAGGCAGAAAAATGTCTGTTGCTTTAAGGCTTTCTCTTCAGGAAAGGCCTAGCCCCTCTTCTAAGGATTACCCTCATTATGTCAAGCCTACTCAGGGTTAACTCCCCTTTAGTTAGAAATTTAGCAGTTTAGTCCAGATAACTAACATTGGGGGTGAAATCCAATCATATTCACAGATCTTGCCCGCATTCAATGGGAAGGGATTGCACAAGATGTTTACACAAGGAAGTAGGAATCACCTTAGCATTTGCCTGACCACAGTGATAGAAACAATGTGACATGAGGTAGTTTTACATGATTTGTTGGAAACACGATGAGTAAATCAACCTAACTGCAGAAATCAATTCTGAGATAATTTTGGAAGTCATTTGAAACTAAGTTTGGGAAAAAAATCAGAGAGAATAAATATTTCAAGTCTTTAAGCCATATTTATGGGTTATATGTTCTTAATGTAGCATTGAAAATGAGAGTGTCAGAGAAAAGAGAACCCACCATCCAATAGATTTAATGATTTTATGATGTCCTGTCAACTTTGACTTTCTATAATGACTGATAATGACTTTGAGCAGGGTTAGTAAATTAGGGGCTGAGGCTTTTTTCTTTTTTTAATGCAGCCCTGTAGTGAAGATTTATTTGTTACACTATGAAAGGGTTGTGAAAACAAACAAACAATAAACAACACAAAAAAGAGAAAAGAATAAAAAAGAAAATGAAAAGAGCGTAGAGTATTGTGGGGAAAATCGGAGAAGGAAAGGGAGGAAGAAGGGATATTGTTTAGCACTCAAAACCTAAAATATTAATTATTTGGCTCTTGATAGAAAAAGAGTACTGTCCCCTGACCCTGACTCCTAGGCACATAAGTCCTAAAATTAGAAATTTTAGAGCACAAGTGCTAAAGAAATAACCACAAAGTTTATATTAAAACGAGAAAAAAATCCTTAGATCTCACTTCAAACTACAGCAGCCAAAAGGGCTCCTGGAAAGTGTCTATGTCTATGGGATGGGTAGGGGTGGAGGGATTAATGAATTCTCACTTCCCTGTGTAGATGTTTTAACTACCTGAACACACCTCTTCGTGTATCACTTGGTTACTATTTCAATTCCTTTTGTAAAACTGTGGCAAAGGAAATAACTGATATTATACTGTCTAAACTGAAGTTTTACAGTAGTTGTGTTTATATTTTCATTTATTTATTTGTCATTTACTGGGTATTTTAAAATCTGAATATGTATGCTTCCCGAATTTTGATATTTTTATTATTTTATATTTTTCTATTTTGATAATTTCAATTCTATTTTTTTATTTCTCCTTCTTTTTTTTTTTTTTTTTTTTGAGTTGGAGTCTCACTGTGTCACCCAGACTGGAGTGCAGTGGCCGCTCCGGCCACTGCAGCCTCGACCTGCTGGGCTCCGGTGATCCTTCCGCTCAGCCTTTCAAGTAGCTGGAACTACAGGCACCCGCTACCACGCCTGGCTAATTTTTTGATTTATTGTAGAGATGAGGTCTCGCTTGCCCAGGCGGGTCTCGAACCCGCGGGCTCAGGCAATCCACTCACCTCAGCCTCCCAAAGGCGCGGGATTACAGGCTGAGCCACCGAGCACGGCTTTTTTTTTTAACCTAGTGCTGCTCTTTAAAGATACCTTCACTACTCTTCAACCTCCAAAGAGTTTCTTCTCCCATTAAGCTTTGCCTCCAGTGCCCCAAGGAGCCAGTGCAAGGTGTAAAGGAATACCCAGATGGAGCTGAAGATGTTTATTATAGAGCCCTCCATTGTATTCAAATTAATGGCACCACATTAGCATGGGCTGCCCTTTGGTGCTCATTTGTTCCTGCACTCCGGGGGTTAAAGGAACCGCATGCTCTCCAGATGTTCAGTAGCTCTTATAAATGAAAGATTAGCAATTTTTTACTGCTGCCGCTATTTCCTCTATTCCCTTTTAAAGCTGATATTTTCTTTAGGAACTTGCTTAGCGTCTGAGTCAGAAGAATCCCCTCCCTGAGGTATATCAATCAATAGCACGCACAAGAAGAACAAAATGTAGAGAAGGGAGACATGGTCTGTATTAATTTGTTGACTGCGATAGTCTTCCAATGACTGATGCACGCATCCTGTGGTTGTACTCCACTTTTGAAATGCGGATCAAATACACGTGATATTTTTCCCAGGCTAAAAACAAAAACTAAAAAGAAAAAAAAAATACTTTTTTTTGGGTGAGAATATCTTGTGTTAGTGCTATGACAGGAATAGCAACTTTATTTTCAAATCTGGTCTATCTTTCCTCTAAGCAAGAGATGTAAGTATCTGAAATATGACTGTGTCTAACTCAAAGATGCCACCAACAATGTCTTCCCAGGAGAGAAATAAGAAAAGTACCCAAAATGGATTCCAATAAATGAATGCCAGTTTAGCATCTACCATGCCTGTCTTTTGTATACAGAGACACTCCCAGGTTCCTGCTGTTCTAAGAGCTGTTCAAGCATTGAATAAGTAGAGTTCCAATGAGACGAAACCTTCTGCCTCGGCTGGTGTTTAACAAGCTGTTTTCTTGCTACAACTCAGTCAGGATTTTTCTAACCTTAGCAGAATTATCACATTTCATGTCTTCTCCTAGTACATTTCCAACACTCCTTGGACTAAGCACGAACAAAGAGATAGACCAACTAAAATAGAAAAGGAAAGCCTGGCAAATACCATTAGTCTTGTTACCATCTTTTTGACAATAGAGAAGAAAGTGGCTGATAGACTGAGAGAGAGCTACTGGGCCTCAAGGGCTGTGGTATCTAGAATGGAATCTTCATGGAAGTTTGAACTCTTGCCAAGTTATATTCAACATGACTTCCTTCCAAGGTACTGATAATATGGAAGAAGGCTTGAGATGGCAGTAGCACCTGACATCTTAACGCAAACCTAGACCAATCTTAAGGATGGGAGTCATAGTCACACACACACGCAATAAACCTTTTGAAAGGTGACGAGAGATAAAATATTTATAATATACATATAAGACTGACATCTTCAAGGATGCCAGCTCAGAATGAATTGTCATGGCCACTGCAGGGGAGTAAAAATCTTTTTCCTTCTAGTCTCCTAGTTTCAATGGCTGGGATCCAAGAATCAAACTGATAAAAGCCATCAATAAGAGGAAAAGCAGTTTAATTATGTACATAAGCAAACAAGCACCGGAATTTCAAAAAGACACGAGATTTGAGGAGGATGATTGAAGCTTCTATATCATTTTAGGGGGGGGCTAAACAAAGGAAAGGGGTTCGGGGATTCTGGACAGGAGAAGCAAGTTATGAAAAGGGAGAAAACGTATGGTAAACAGGGATCATTTTGTATTGAAGATAAGAATCTCAGGCCAGGCATGGTTGCTCATACCTATAATCTCAGCACTTTGGAGGAGATTGAGATGAGCCTGAGCGATACAGTGAGACCATGTCACTATAAAAAAAATTTTTTTAAATATCTCCCAGGTGGTAAGAGTGATGTGGGAAATAGCTCTCTTCCCCGTATGGATACATCTTTACAAATGGAAACTTCCTTTATAAACGTAGATTTCCTTTACAAAAGAGAAAATCTACATTTTATTTTTAGACAGAGGTAGGCAAGGAGTTTTTCCTGGGTCTGCAGGTTCTCCATTGTCTTTAACTGAAAATAATCCTTATGCCAACATGGCATGTTTTGGGCTGGTATATTTTGGGACCATTCACTACCAACACCAGCAGCATAAGGCTGGTGCCCAGAGAGGGCCCTCCAAGGGGGAAAGTTTGTGGTTTTCTGGAAGGCACACTTACTACTAGTCAGTGAGAAGCAAAGCTACAAGGCAGACATAGGTGCACAGGATGATCAGGGTGGGAGAGAGAAACTACAGAAGTGGTCAGAGTGCAGGGGAAAGGATGCCAAGCCAGCAGGGAGAAAGGATGAAACACCTGTAGTAGACTGTGGAGTCCTCAGTTTCCCTTTCACATGCAAGCATTCCCAAGGGAAGGCTCCTTACAGGGGGAATTTCCCAAATGATGCCAACCCTATCTGACATGCAAGGGCTTAGAGCAGAAGCCTTACATGAAGGCCTTCAGTTGATTTACCCAATAAGAGAGTTGTGAAGGTTAAGCTGATGGAGATTTCAAGAGGAGCCAAGAGGAAGTTAAGCAATAGAAACCAGAGGAGGAAAAAGCAGTGGCTGAGGACAGATAAGGAGGTCAAAAATAAGGTACACCCTACAAAGATCTTAGAAAGATCATCTTCTGATCGTTCAACTGTAAAAACAATCTGGCATAGATAAGAACAGAGATAGGCAAACTCATCTTCAAGAAGCAGAATTTCACCAAGCTAGCACAAGTGACTCAGTATATTAATCTAGCTACAGAAAGAATGTGTAAAGCAAAAGGAGGTTGCTTGGCAAGATAAATTTCAAGAGTTAAGTCCACCCATGAGAAAAGAATTCATGCATTCATATGAGAGCAGATCGGTACACCAAGAACTAAAAGACCCATACCCAAGATTACCTACTCCCTTGAGGAGAATGAGTGAATAAATTATTCTTCACTCACAAAATGAGATCAAGTCTGGCACCTGTCAGGCCTCCAGCAACCTACACCCCAATAACCCACCCTGCACTAGATCATAAACCCTGGGGCTTCCAGAAGCTGCCATGAAGAGGACTTGGACTTGCAGTTGTGATGGCCTCTTCTCTCCCCAAGGTCTCTCCTTGCTCTCCAAAAAGAAAAGCACATGATGGTGTTCCACTTCTTGTCTCAATTTTCATTCATGGAGAAAGTAAAAAATGATGGTCAGAATTAAGTGGTAGCCGTTACAAGCTCTTCTGCTGCTAGGGAATGCTAGACTACCTTAAAACAGCTGGTGTTCAGTGCTCCAAGCAGTTAACATCATTAGCATTTGATAGTCACTTCTTCCTTCAACCACTTCAAAAACAATACCACCACCCCCACATGACAGTGGGAATTTAACCTGACACTTATCACTTGCTGCATTAGTAAGCAGGTATAAATAATCTGATCATTAGAATTGGTATTTTGTTTTTGCTTTGGTCCTAGAATTCTCCTTATTGTCTGTTCTTCCCAGTAGGACTGTGCAATTGTGGGAGATGCAGTCCTGGTTGGGACTTTCCCAACCAAATCTATTTGAAAGCAGACATACCAGTGGACTGGTTCCCTTCTCTTTTCTGGTACAAGAAAAGTAATGAAGGAAGAAGAAGGGAGGGCTAATGAAATATCCAATCCAACCTGGAGAAGCACACTGTCTAGAGGCAGCTTTGCTCTGCCAGTGGCCCAGATCTCAAGCAGATGCCCTAGAACAGAAGGAATTCATTTAGCTCAATCTTCCAACACTTGGTGTATGTAACTTTATCAATCCACCAGACTTCAATAAGCTTCACTCTTAGAGTATCAATTCTGTTCAGGAAGAAGTTACCACCACTAGGTGGCCAAGCAAAGGATTATCTTCATTCCTCCATGAAGTTACTGAGATCTTGCCCACAGGCAGTACCAAAGGTGTCAGACACAAAACTTCCCTGAATGGAAACAATTGTGGAAACCCTCGATACAATTCAAATAACGAAGAATATTTGCTGCTGCTTTAAAAATGACAATACATGCCAATCCTAATATTAAGCACATTACAGATAAATAGATTCTCACATTTGCTCATGAGGATGAAACAGAGTTTATTAAAAGAAGAAGACGAAGGAGAAAAGGTAGTGACATCTCTTCCCTATTGAGTAGTGCATGTTATTTGAGCTACCCCTCCTTCTCTACCCACTCCCTTTCTCCCCCAGCTTCAGGGGGCAGTCTTGTTGCCATAAGCCAATTAGCCCTGACATCCCCTACACATAGCAACTTAGCAATTAGTACCTGTGGGGCGGTGGCTCATGTCTGTAATCCCAGCACTTTGGGAGGCTGAGGCAGGAGGATCATTTGAGCCCAGGAATTGGAGACCAGCCTAGGCAACACAGTGAGACCCTGTTTCTACAAAAAAAAAAATCAAAATTAGCTGGGCATGGTGGCACACACCTGTAGTCCCAGCTACTTGGAAGGTTGAGGCGGAAAGATCTCCCAAGCCCAGGACATCAAGGCTGAAGTGAGCCATGATTGTGCCACTGCACTCCAGCCTGGGTAACAGGATGAGACTCCTACAACAACAACAACAACAACAACAAAAATGCAATGAGTTCAAGTACAGAACCTATGTTTATCCAGTCAAGACCATTTCCATGATCTTAAGACCCCCCTCACAAAAACATAAAGGAAACAGAAAGCACTTACTTGTGTTCTCTCTCTCTCCGTGGATAAGAAGTTACATGGTCACACCAATGGTATTACCAGCCATTTTGTGAGCATGAGAGAAGCCTGTCCTAATGATGAATCTGATCATATAGAAGGTGGAACAGAGAGAAGGAAAGAGACTGGGTCCTGGTTTACTCTACTCAACCATTGGTGACACCAGGAAGACATCCTGCTTATGGACTGTGCAATTATAGGAGCCAAAAAATTTTGTTTTTTGTCGAACCCAGTGAGAATTGGGGTTTCTGTTCCTTGGAACCAAAAACATCCCGACTGACATTTGGGAGACAAGTTAGAACAGGACTTCCTTGGGCCTAAGACAACCCCCTTTCATGTCAGCTCCATCTTTGCCGAGGCAGAGAGGCAAAAAAGGGGGAATGGAAGTCATAAGGGCCACTGCCCGCCAGTGCCACTTCAGCCTTCTCTCTTATTATTAAACTGGGAAGCCATAGTGTGGGAATGAATGGGGAAAGGAGAGAGCGGGAGGCAGGATATGGAGGAAAGGCGCCAACTGGAATGTGCTAGCATCATCCCTGAGCTGCCCCGGAGCTGTCCATATGGGCATTAGCCGATTCCACGAAGCACTTTCTGGAACTGCGGTTACTCTTCTGAGCCACATACTTTAAAGTGTAAACATTAAAGTACGTGCAAACCCAGGTTTCATGCATTTTCATAATTTGAAGTGCAATTAACTTCGTTATTCATGTTATTCAGAAACTTCAAACATTTGTTTCCCAAAAGAAATCTGTGTCCTGCACACATCCTAGGTACTAACTGGCCCGCTTTCCTATCTTCCCTGCCTGAATGCAGAGGAGCACTGAGGGGCAGGCAAAATCATTGGAATTGCTGGCTCAGACTTCACGGGATCAGGATAAACAAACCTTCATCCAAACAATTGAAAAACTTGGTTTGCTTTATTTCTTTGCTTTCCCAAATCACTGCAGTCAACTCTTGAGCCAAGACGCCTCTCCAATGCCTTCTAAGGACTGCAACGCTTGGTTTTTTTCCTTAGCAATCCCAAGTAGAGTCATTCCAGTAGACACTACAGCATTATTTTTCCTTTTATGATTATTGACACCTAAGAGAACCCATCTTCAAACAAATTAGTTGTCTTTTACAGCCAGGGTGGGAAATCCATCTGTCACTTAGCACAAGTAGAAACTGGAATGAACCTTGAAAAACAGGGTGCCTGCGGTAAGGCGTGGAGAAACTTGTGACAGAATTGGAAGGCAGAAAAAGTTTTGAGACAAAGTCAGTAAACGCCATCTGTGTAGGCCAAAAGTCATCCCAAAAAACTGGGAGACTCTAAGAAAGATAAGGAGGGAGGGAGAAGAGGAGGAGAAGGAGAGATGCTTAGGGATGGGCAGTGTGCTCTTAAGGAGGAACGAGAAATCATGAGTTTTTCCACACAGTTGTCTGATCAGCTACAAGGAGAATAGGACAGACACAAGCCATCCCTTTAGTATTCTCACTTAAGTCACCTGAAACATTAGAAATGCAAGATTTTTTGCCATGTGGGAGGAATCTTTGCCTTGTCCTTTTTTTCTGCCACTAGACAAAAAGTATGCGAAAACTTATTGACACAGGAATTAAGTTATCATGAATTTGAAGAACTTTAAAATGGCCTAGGAGAATACTCAATGCGGAAAGTCTTATTTCTACTAATCCCCTACATTTCCTTTTTTATTGGCATTTTCTGGGCTACCTCACTCCTGTTTCTTCCCTCTTTTATTTCTTCTTTCCCTATCGTGTTGGAGATCACCTCTGGGCAGCCCTTACATCTGACCCTCCTGTGGCAAAGCACTTACGCTGAGCATTAGCAAGAGTGGGTCGGTGAAGACACACACACACACACACACACACACACACGTGTACACACATGCACACACACATGCATGCACACACGCGGGCACACATACATACACACACACTTCTGGCTTCTCTCCTGCCCACAACCCAACCATGCTTCAATAGACAACCACAGAGATCTGATTATTGACAGCTAATCCCTTTATGATTATTGACACCTAAGAGAACCTATCTTCAAACAATGAAATGGGGCAGAGAGTCTTCCTAACAAACTGCCTGCAGCCCTGGGCAACAGCCTGCCCACCACAGCAGCAGTGGCAATGGCTCATCTGTGTGAGTTCTAACTGGACCCCAGGCAACTGCACTGGTGATTGCCCTGCACTGTTGGCACTGTTGTGTGGATTCAGAATTTGTTCCAACACCCCACGAAGGGAGCACTTCTTATTAACCCCTTCCAGCAATTGAGAAAAGTACATCTCCGGCCAGGCATGGTGGGTCAGCCTGTAATCCCAGCCTGTAATCCCAGCACTTTGGGAGGCCGAGATGAGAAGATTGTCTGAGCTGGGGGTTCAAGACCAGTCTGGGCAACTTGATGAGAACTCATCTCTACAATAAAGTCACAAAAATTAGCCAGGCGTGGTGGCGTGCATCTGTAGTTCCAGCTACTTGGAAGGCTGAGGCGGATGGATTGCCTAAGTCCAGCAGGTGGAGGCTGCAGTGGCTGTGAGCATGCCACTGCACCCCAGCCTGGGAGACAGAGTGAGACTCCAACCCAAAAATAAAATAAAATGCATCTCCAAGCAGTCAATGCATTTGGCCAAGGTCACAAAGCTGGTGAGTGGTGAGCTGGAATTAGAACTCAGGTCTGTGCAACTCCCGAGCATGAATGCCTAACTTCTAGGCTGTGTTCACCTTTATTCCTTGAGTGACCCCAGGGGTGCCCAGGAAAGAGCCAAGGCAGAGGGGTGTCTCAGGACAACAGTGTTTTTCTGATAGAAACAATGAGATTCCAGGCATGGTGGTGGCAACTGCACAGAGAATGGGCCCAAAAGGGTGCATTCATCACACCCAAGCCAGGGGACAGTGGGATCCCACCTCACCCCCATTTAACATGATGGGGGATTACACATTAAAGATCTGGAATCACAAAACTCCCAAGCCCTTGGTGAACAGAGCCAAGAGCTCGACTTACAGAGCCAAGAATGATTATGTAAGAACGTTAGAATAACTTAAGATGAGAGTTGTTTTCTTCCCCAATCCCTCCCTTCTCTGTTTTAAATAAGGTAAAAATGAAGTTATTCCATCCAAAACTGTAAAACAAAAAAACCCAGAAAACTGAATGTCAAGCAACTTAGGCATTTTTTAAGTAACAGATTATAATGTGCATTAATCCACAGGAGTGTCTTAAAAGGAGGAAAGGTGCGTCTCTTCCTTGTCACTATTTTCTCACACTGTTCTCATGGTTATTATTACGGTTCACTCAACACTCAAATGGCAACACTGAAATTGATCGAGCATAGAAACAGACATAGTCTTGTCCCAAGAATCTCCCCCACCTAAGTCAGAGACAGTGGCCGACAGGAAGCCGCTGGAAAGCTAGGCAACTCTGCCCTGCCTTTCTTTTGTGCATTGTCTAAAGGAGGAGCCAAGCGAGCTCACCTTTCAGCGCAGACAAAACGGTCTTCTTTATCTATAAAGGAGCCACTCAGATCAACCAAACTGGCCACAGGATGTCACTGTTACTCCACACACACACACACAATAGCAAGAGAGCGTTTCCATCAGGGGTTGAATCTGGCCTGGACCCGGGCTCCCCTCAGCCTCGCCTCTCACAGAATCCCCGTCCCTTCGGGTGGCACGCTCCAGCCAACAGCGCCTGCCCTATAAAAGCCATATAGCCTGACCCATTGTCTCAATATGCCTATTGTTCTGTATCAAAGGGGAAAGGAAGAGAAAGAAGAGTGAAAAGAAGAAAAGGAACAGCGTGGTCTCTCACATCACGGGTTCTCCAAGAGTTGGACTTTGAACATTTTATGACCTTGGATAAAGCCAAGGTCCTTTTCATACATTTTACAGAGTTATAGAAGGATAAGAACATCTGTTACTTATCTTTATTTTCTAAAATTTCTGGAAAGGATGTGGAATATTTAAGCAGATCTTAAGCCACGTTAACTCTTTGTGGGGATGCTGCTTTGCACTCCAGCCTGAGATGAGGCAGACACCAGTTAAATGTGTCTCCCTTACCCCAACAAAGCACTTGTCTCTGCCTGTCACCCACTCCTCAGATGGATCCTAGACTCGGGGGCAGGCCAAAGTCCAGGCAGAATGCATGCTCTGAAGCTGGCAAGCTAATACCACTTCACAGTTGGCATAACGAAACCCTTATCAGGGAACATGCCAGTAGCCATGGCTGCAGCAAGAGAATCACCTTCTATTCATGGCTGCCAGCTATTCTTCCTTCCCAGTTAGAGCCTCTCAGAGGGATGGGTTTCTATCCTCAGCTCCTCCACAATCCAAATTCCTCCACCCCCATTTTCTACTATTATCCTCAGTGTACATGCTATAGCAGTCGATGGCACAAAATGGTTAACGTTAGAATCACAGACCAACATCGTCAGTGGAAAGGGGTGTTTTGGGTCATCAGAGAGACATTAAACAATGCAACATACAAAGTCATCACAGGCTGGGCTCAATGGCTCACTCCTATAATCCCAGCACTTCAGGAGGCCATGACAGGAGGATTGCTTGAGGCTAGGAGTTCAAGACCAGCCTGGGCAATATAGCAAGACCTGTCTCTCTTAAAAAAAAAAAAAAAAAAAGCAAAGAACTAGCTGGGTAGAGTGGTACATGCCTATAGTTCCAACTACTCAGGAGGCTGAAGTGGAAAAATTGCCTTAGCCCAGGTGGTTGAGACTGCGGTAAACCATGATCGTGCCACTGCACTCCAGCCTGGGCAACAGAGTAAGGCTCCAACTAAAAAAGAAAAAGAAAAAAAAAATTCATCACGGAATAAAGGTACTCTAGTCATAAAAAGGAAGAAAGACTTTTGTCTTTAAAAAGTGATTACTCGATAACGCAGAAGTAGCTTTCATTTCAATGAATGTCACGACAGTCAAAACCTCTCTGCCAGATGTCATCCCATTTGATCCATACCCTAGCAGCAGAAAGAATTAAAACAAATAAAGCAGGCAATTTCTGGCAGAGCAAGCATTTAAGAAAGGAAACATTGTTCCAGCATTTGCAAGGACCTGTGCAGTAGCTAAGAGCTAAAGCCACATATAATTGATAGAGACTTTGTTCATTTCCACACTGACAGCCGTTCTGCATCTCAATCTCAGTACGAGAGCAGTTAGTTACTTTGACTGGAACTGGCTTGGTTGGTGAGGGGTGGGCCAGCATGAGATCGGGAGAAGATCAGTAAGCTAAAGGGAACCTAATAAGGCACAAAGAGAATCTAGACAAGGACAATCACCTTAACTACATTTGCCTTTGGATTTGAGCAATTCCCTTGTGGAAATGGTTTAGAATGAATGCCAAAATAAAATCTGCCCAGTCATTGCAGTGTGTTTCTCATTCACACAGCAAATTTTTGAAACTATTTTGTATTAAGTACAAAGACAATGATAAACAAGGTAGCATATTCCTTGACCTCAAGAAGTTGATTAGGGTAACAGATAAATATGCAGCTAATACAGTGTCACAGGGGTTGTGCGTAATAAAGAATCTGGATGGCCTATGTCCCTAGCTCCTGGACGCTAACCTCAAAACCCTTGGCATTTCTAAGTGATCAGATCGCACCTGATAGTTTATGACTCAGGACGGGGGGCTGGCCTCACCAGAAAGACCAACCTTATGATATGGCTGATACACGAACCTTGAGATATCAGCCTGGCCTTTGGGGAGAGGAAGGGTCCTGAATTTGAATTTAACCACTTGACGATTGAATCAATCATTGTACGAAATGAAGCCTCAATTAAAATTCTAGACTTTGAACTTGGGTAATCTTCCCTGCTTGGCAGTACTCTGTGTATTGTCACTTAATGTTGTGCTGGGAGGGTAGCACATCCCTGAGGACATTAGAAGCTTCAAGTTTGGAAACCCCTCAGACTTCTCTCTGTGCGTCTCTTCCTCTGTCTTCTTCTGTACAGCACTCTCAGTCAGCTCTGTGAGTATTTTAGCGAATTATCAAACCTGTGGGAGTCTGTAAAGACTCCTAAATTTGTACACAGCTGGTCTGAAGCAGGGGTGTCCTCAAGGATCCCCAAACTATGGCTGATGTTAGAAGTCTTGGTCAGACTTCTGTCTGTACTAGGACTGTCCTCAGTGCAGAGAGTTGGACCTAACTCTGGGTGGGGGGTCACCAAGGAAATTTGGGGTGCTATAGACACAGAAAGGATGGGCACTTCATCCAAACTGGTGGTAGTGGGAGAGAAAGGCCAGAAAATTCTTCCTAGAAAAAGAAAAGAAAATTCTCTGGCACCTGGAGAAAGAACGGTTAAGCATTTGAGCTCAAGCAACTCTCTAGAAAAGTAGACTCAATTCCATAGAGCAGGGGTCCCCAACCAATACTGATTAGGAACTGGTTTGCACAGCAGGAGATGAGTTGCAAACTACTGAGGCTTTCCCTGTATTTATAGCGGCTACCCATCACTCGCATTACCACCTGAACTCCACCTCCTATCAGACCAGCACTGAAAAGCCTGCTTCCATTTCCAATATCCTATCTTTTTGAAGCAGGGTTTTCTGCAGTGACTAACCAAAATGAGATTATGGAGTAGTCTGGACATAAGCTACACACTTCAGGTGTCATCCCCAGATGGACGATCGTTTTGCAGGAAAACAGGCTCAGGACTCCCACTGACCCGGCATTATGGCAAGTTGTATAGTTATTTCATTATATATTACAATGTAATAATAATAGAAATAGCATGCACAATTTTTTTTTTTTTTTTTTTTTTTTTTTAGTTGGAGTCTCACTCTGTCACCCAGACTGGAGTGCAGTGGCATGCTCCCGGCCCGGCCATCACAGCCTTGACCTGCTGGGCTCCAGCGATCCTTCCACCTCAGCCTTCCAAGTAGCTGGAACTACAGGCGCGCACTACCACACCCAGCTAATTGTTTTGATTTATTGTAGAGATGAGATCTTGCCAAGTTGCCCAGGTGGGTCCCAAACCCGCGGGCTCAGGCAATCCACTCACCTTGGCCGCCCAAAGCATGGAATTACAGGCTGAGCCACCAAGCCCGGCTAGCATGCACAATTAATGGAATGCACTTGAATCATCCTGAAACCACTCCTCCTTCCCCCAGTCTGGAATAATTACCTTCCTCAGAACTGGTCCCTGATGCTAAAAAGATTGGGGACTGCTGCCATAGAGCTGTTCAGTTCTCAGCAAAGGACTGTCATTTTTTCAAAGACCCAAGTTACAGAAATATTTCTGATTTTGCTCAGAAAGTTTCACTGACCGCAGTATACCCAGCCAATAACTGAAGAAGAAATTCAGGCTCTCAGCACAAAATAAATTCAGGCTAACCACACACCAAGATGATACTGTGACAAATCGCATGCCGGGATGATGCTGTGACAAGGTGTTGTTAGGATGAGCTGTGGGTTACACATGGAGGAAGAAGGATACATGAGGTGCAGATGCAGTCTCCCCCAGTCACACTCTGCACCAGTCCTCTCCTGGAAGGAAGAGCATATCAACCTCCCTTTGCAGAGAGACATTACGAAGCACTGAAAGTTCATAAGATTTATTTAAAGTAAATAGTAAGTTCTTAATAGAGAAAGGCAGACCATCAAAATCAAAATATAATTTGGCAACGATTGTCCTCAGTTACTTTTTTCTGAAGGCTCTTATCTATGATGTGCTTCTTGAGGAAATGCGTAGAATTTTTCCCTTCGATTGCTGCCAATCCAAATACACTCCTCCCCAGTATCTGGTAAAAAGCTAAGATGAAAATGACTGAAGAGACTTAAATTATGTGCCCTAGATGGCATGCTTCAGCACTGTATGCACTGCTCAATATTGAAATGATCTATTTATATGTAAATGTGTCACCTCAGTCTTATTCTACGCAAGAATATGGACTGCATTTGTACTTTGAGCCCGCAGCCCAGTGGCAAGGCAGTTACTCGACACACGTCCATTCAATCAAACAAAATTAACTAATAGCTCTAAGCAGAAAAATAAATCCCTAGTAATATAATTTCTGGTTTCAGAACATAGCCCTGTTTTGAGTTAACTCCTGTTGAAGCAAGATGTCCCAGTGAGTCCCCTTCTCTACCCACTACCACTGCAAGTCCACCCTGCTGGGATTTGTTTTTATTTTTAGGTTTTTTAGAGAGTCTTGCTCCATTTCCCAGGCTGGAGTGCAGTGATGCGATCCTAGTTCATTACAGCCTCAGATTCCTGTGCTCAAGAATCCTTTCGCCTCAACCTCCCCAGTAGCTGAGACCACAGGTGTGAGCCACCACACCTGACTAATTTTTGCTTTTTTACAGACAGGGCCTCATGTTGCCCAGGCTTGTCTCAAACTCCTGGTCTCAAGCAATCCTCCCGCCTTGGCCTCCCAAATTGCTGTGATTGTAGGTGTGAGCCACCACACCCGGCACCTGTGGTTTTTAAAAAATAATTGACTGCTCAATGTCCAGATACCTCCATGAGGGGAGACACTTACATCATCTATTTCCTTCACCTCATCTTCATTCAATCATTCAACAGCTATTCACTGAGCACCTGGACCTAATTGCTGAGGATAGCTAAGAATAATCCTGCTCTAACAGAGCTTACCTTCTCATGGAGGAATCAGGATACATAAGTAGCACACAGAGTGAGTTAGGTATCAATACGTGCTACGGGCACAAAACAGAGATGGTGGTGAGGAAGCATTGGTGGTGAGGGACGCAAATTTGGAAGAGTAGCCAGAGGGGGCTTCACATTTAAGCAAAGACCCACACGAAGTGAGGAATGAGTCATCGGGACTCTAGGGTAACAGCTTTCCCACAGAGGACGTGGTAAGTGCACAGATTCAGAGACGAGACGTGCCTTGCATTTCAAAAAAAGACAGAGACCAAAGTGGCAGGAAGAATGAGGAAATGAGAGCAGAGGAGAAACAGAGGCAGCTAGGGATTACCACATAATGGATTTTACACTTAATGATACAGACAACCATCAGAGGGTTTGAAGCAGAGTGCTATGATCTGACACGTTTTAGCAAGATCATGTTGACCAAGTATAGATCAGAGGGAGCAAGGGAGACCAGCTGGGAGTGACTGCAGTCCAGGCCAGAGATATGGGCTGATGGGACCAAGGTAGTAGCAATGAAAGCAGAGAAAATGGTCAAAACCTGAGTATAATTTCGTGATGACAGGATTTGCCGACAGATCAGACATGGGATGTGGGAGAAAAGACAAGTCAAAGATGATTCCAAGGTTTGACCAAGCTACACCGAAAGATGCCACTTATTGAGATAGAGAAAGCTAAAAGAGCAAATCTCAAAGGAAAATATCTGGAGCTCAATTTGAGATGTGAAAATTTGAGATACTTGTCAGGCATCTGACTGTTTCCTCCTCTCGACATGGAGACAATTATATACATATATAAGAGATGTATTATATATGGGAGTGCCAAAAAGTGTAGATACATTTTAAGTATGGCATTCACTCAAAAGATGGCATTAATCAAATGAATGCTAGCATCACCATGCAACAGGCAGGACGATCAAAGAAAATGGTGGAAGCACGATTGAGCGAACATCATACTACACTTTGCTACCATAATTCAATTCAACTCCGAATAGTAATACATAGATAACATCTCTTAAAATGTGTATACATTTTGGGGCACCCCCGTACATATTTAAAGATAGACGTGGTGCATGTGTGTATACGCATACATACACACAGCACACAGATGGCATTTATTACCAGAAAGAGGAATAAACTCACCAAGGAAAGGAGGAGGAAGAAACGAGACAATATTTATCAATTTTCTAGAACGGTCGCCGATACCAACAGGCAACCCATGAACAACATTCCTCTCCAACTCTCCTATTGCCTGTCAATCCAGGCCTGAGCTCGTTCTGACTCTTTTCCATGGCAGAGAGAAGTGAACCTGAACTTAGGATGAAAGTGTGGTGGTGGCCACTCAGTGTAGATTGTGCCTGGCATGGGGGATGTTCAGTGTGTCGGGGTCCTGAGGGGCAAGTAATTACTTCAATGGAAATAGCCTAAAATGGTGTTGCAATGTCCTAAAACCAAAGTGTAGGGGAGGGACACCGCCCCTCCCTTTCCCACCGCCACTTCTTGACCTGTCTTTGCAGAGCAGAGGGCACACACCTGCTGACCCTTGGACTTTCCTTCAGGTGACTTGAAGCTCCATGATTTCTCCATGATCCACATTATGTCTTTCGTCTCAGTAACGTTAAAGGAGCAAATGCCTGAATGTGATTCAAAGTGTGAAACTGTGGAGCCAATTCGCAAATCCACAAGAAAGTTTTTTTTTTTTAAAGAAGAAAATAATTTGGCAGTTCAAGAGTCCTGATTCTTGGCTCAAAGTAAAAACATCTAACATGTAGGCTGCCCTGTGTCCAGAGTGCATACCAGATAAAAAGGTCCGAGGCTCACTCTGAACTATGACCGAGGCAAAGTGGCAAGTGGAAGCAGGGGGCAGGGTGGGGGCAAGAGGGAGTCTTAGGCAAATGGTCCATGAATTTGCGTTCTCTGAAAAAATCATGAACATTTCCAGAAAGGGAAGTAATAGCTCATTCCAAGTGGATAAAGGGTTTCAGAGACGAGCACCACCTCTTCCCAGTGCCCTTAAATCATGGTCCCCTGATCTTGGAATTACACAAGCCAAGACTGGAAAACCAAATCCTAGAGCCGCTTCAAAGTTGCAAAGCTGGAAGACTCCTAGCCCACCCTCACCGTAATGGAGCCTGTGTCTTCTGACTGCTAGTCCAGAACCCTCTCTACACCCCAGCAGACTGATTTTGAACTTGAAAAACTATCCTCATTTGGATTTGAATCATCTGCAATCTGAATTTAAATTACCCCGACCCTCTGTTCCGTGTTAGCAATAAAATCCTTTCCTACGTGTTGGGAGTTCTAGGTGCCCCAATAAAGAACACACCGAAGTTCTGAACCAAGAGAGGTGGGATGTGAAAATGTCACCTTCGTGACCGTGGGAGTTGAGGGTGAAGGTCGTGGTTTCCACCTGTGGGCAAGTGGGCCTTTCTACCCCTGAACCTCCAGAGTGGAGGGCCTCGCCCGCCCACCCACGCATTCCCGGGCCGCGCAAGGACGGAGTGGCCTTGTGAAATGCACAGCACGGGGAGACAGACCAGAGACTTCCGATGCATCCTCCCTGCAGATGGCCTCGCTCCCCTCCCGTAGGGTGCAGGGGGAACAGGGCCCGGTCTGCACAAACCATCCCACGAAATCACTCTACTCTTCTGGGAGGAGCTTAGAGAGGCAGGAGTGCAATCGCTGGTGAAGCTCGTTCCTCGTGGTAGTGACTGGAAGCGGCTTGAGGAGTGCCGAGCACTCCCCTCCCCTGATGGTGCGGGAGGAACCCTGGTCCCCCACCCACCAGAACCGTCTCCAATGGCGAATTCTGTGCCAAGCACTTGGCGCAGTGCCTGAAGCGTGGTAGGCGTTCCCAAATGATAGTCATTATGATGGAGAAGGAAAGGGAGGGAGAGGGGAGGGGTGGGGAAGAGGGGAGAGGGGGTGGTAGGTGCCAAGCCCTTGAGGAGGAGTTCCCCCCCCGCGCCCGCCCCCGCCGAAGGGCTTGCAAGTGTGAGAACGGCGCATGAGTGCAAGGCGTGGTTGGGACCCGCATGGGACCGTGAAAACGTGATGCTGGAGGGAACAATGTGCGTCTGCAATGTGCTGAAGCCAGAGTCGCTGTGACTTAGTGCTGTGCTGAATGAAGTGGAAGAAATGCTATTAAACCCGTGACTCCATGAGGTAATAATATTCCCAGCGAGCCCACGCCTACAGAAATACACCCAGCAAGCGGGCTTTCCAGGAGCCCCCTCTAAGTTATAACAAGCTGCCTATCTCCTGCTGCCAGGATGCAGAGAAAAAAATGAAAGCCAGTTACCAACTACATTATAAACTTAGTGACCTGCTTCACCTCCTTTGGTCTAGTGACGAGCTCGGCTGCCTTTTGGGCACGGAGAAAGAAACATAAGGCAAGGATTAAGTTTCCTGGCTTTTGAAGTCACCAACAGTCAAAATGCTTTCAGCTGGCATTTCACTCTGTTATCCAGCCTGCTTTGATGGATTTATTTTCTTTGCCCTGTTTCATGAAGTTACTGGGGCCAATTTCCGCAGATGATGACCAGGGAGGTTTTTTAGACGGACACTAGGTGGCGCTGTCCCCCCAGCTGTTTTAGTTCTCTTTTAGGACATGCAAAGACTGGTTTCATTAAAGTACTCCTTAGAGCTTTCTAACTTGCAGTAAAGAGGGAGGAATTCAGTGGTCAGAGAGGCACTCGCTTACTTTCTCCAGTCTGTGGGTCCCAGAGCCCCGGGAGAGCGGTAGAATCCTTTATACTCTTCACACTCTCACAATTTTATCTCTCTGTAGCAAGTTGAGCAATTAGAAAGTAGCACGATGTATTCAGACATTCATAGTCTGCAATCGGCATTCTTGTGCATTCTGGACTCATGCATTTTGATTCATTTTCAAGCCTTTTTGCTTGCTACAATGACCAATTTATTTTTTATAAATTCTATAACCGTGTGGCCCACTTGAAAACTCTTCTATTTCCACTAGAAGACAAGGATCTTTTATATGGATTGGAGCCTAAAATCCTGACCAGGAAATTGTGAGTTACAACTCTGGAATAGGCTGAGGATGATTTACCTCTGGGATTTACGGAGATGGCAGCAATGGTGGGGGGATGGTCTGCAGTGAAAATACTGCCTTAGTGCAGTAAAGCCCCTTTGCTAAAAACACATAGAGTGAAAGATACAATTAGGTGCTGGGCCTCCTGATGCCTGGTGCAATGCTTTTTTCATGACACTCCCCTGTCTCCTTAAGTCTAAATATCTACATGTGCCTGGATGCCTGGATTGATAATATATATTACATGATGTTTGAAAATTGCAACTGGGATATCTGTAATTCTAAATAGAAATGCCAAGAAGCCCAGTGGGTTCTAAGCAGCATGTATAGATTCAAGAGAAATACAATATTCTAACTTCTGGCAAAACAAGTATCAAGAATATTACTTACCACAACTGACTTTATAAGGATGCCACTGAGGGACCAGCAAACTGCCTCGTTCCAAATATCTGCCATAGTTCCTCCCAGGGGCCAGGGAGCTGAGCGGCAGAGTCCCAGGCTTTTCTCTCAGATCTTTTCTCTGAAGTGTTCCCAACTCTCTCTCTCTCTCTCTGTCTCTCTCTCTCTCTCTCTCTCTCTCTCTCTGTGTCTCTCTCCCTCTCTCTCTCTCTCCCCCTCTCTCCCCCCCCCATCCCCTAGTTACAGATGTTGTCATTTGGGTTTGTAAACCTGGCATTGGTGTCACTCAATTTCAGATTGGTGTGTATTTTGCATGTGTTCTGTTCCCGATTCCTAAAGGATAACAGGCTTCTCAAGCAGAGAGTCCACTCAGGTTTCTAATATTACTCTCCCCAGTTTCATCTAGAAACCGGGAGGCCACACATCCTTCTTCACAATAAGCTACCTGGTTCCACTACTTTGAATTTTTCTGCCTTGTGAGAACTAGACTGATCAGTCTCAATTACAAGTAAAACATCTAATATTTCAGGGTTTTTTTAACTCTTATTTTTTTCATTACTGAAATATGAAGATTTTTACTAATACCACTAGATACTAATTCCAAATCAATTGAAATAGAAAATTGAGGGCTACTGGGAAGGGGGAAATAGAACCATGAAATAATATGGATGTAATTCATTATTTTATTCATTTATTCACAGAATATGTATAGAACACTTATTTTATTATGTATAGAACACTTACTATATGATGCTTATTATTATACATCTGGAACCTCAGGTCTTGGGGAGATGATAGTGAACCAGAACCACTCAATGCATAGTCTATGAGCAAATGAACAATGAATGAATGGCATCTATATTATTTCTATTTATTTATTTATTTATTAGCCACAAAACTGCTTCATTCTTTTCCCCACATTTGGCTTTTTCGATCTTTTTCAACTTATTTTTAAATTTTATTTTTAAATTGACATATAATGACTGTACAAATATGATGGGGTAGATACATAATGATGTTTTGATGCATATACTGTATACCGATCAGATCAGAATAATTAACATATCCTTCATGTCAAACATTTATCATTTGTGTCGGGAACCTTCAATACTCTCATTCTAGCTATCTGAAACTATATAACATCCTACAGTGCTATAGAACACTAGAACTTACTCCTATGTAGCTATAATTTTGGATCCTTTAAGAAATCTCTCTGTATCCCCCTAAGTTCAATTTTAAATGAGTTCATTAACATACACTCTGACTACAAAAAATTCTTCTCCACCCTAGACTCAAATTCTTTTTGATCCAAGTTCTTTTATCATAAATACATTCAGCTTCATCCTCCACTGATGACCAATTTATTCCCCTGAGAGCAATCTGGCCTTTGAGCAATTCACAGTCCCCAGAATCATGAAATCAAATGTCTACAGGGTTAGGGTAGTCATAAAAAAAGTGAATCCAGCTGGGTTAAGTTAGGACTAAGGTGATTTAAAGAGCACAGAGCTCAAGTACCTTCTAAAGGAGTGATAGCCAATTGTTGCCTCGGGGGAAAACAGATGTTTTGTGAAATCTTCAGATTAGAAAATGTGTATGACTTCACAAAATCTGATTTATTAAATGATAGATTTTGCTAGAACACTGCTCAAGCCAAAGCTAACATGTTTGTGGGCTGAATCCAGGCTGTCAATCTGAGACCTCTGATGTATAGTTTCAGATTAAATGAACCTTTTAGAGAGATAATAAACCCTATCCACCAAAAAAGTTCAGAAATACCTGGCTTTGTGAAGATCGTTTTCTTCCTAGCTAAGACGTCTTAATCCCTAAATGGAAATATTTGACAATTAAACACAGCACCATCCTATTGACACATTCTCTGAATATCACCAAAATTTCCAAAAAGCTCATGCACAAGTCTGAACTAGAAGTGAGTAGAAATCTTGGGTACCTGCATTGTGGTCTTCCTGCTTATTTTTTTAATTTAAATGAAAAATAAGTAGTTTTGAGCCTCTGTAAAAGTCTTAAGACGTAGAAGAAGGAATTTTTATTATTTTAGCAGACTCTAATATGATGCTCAGATAAATCAACACATTTATTATCAAAACAAAGCTTCAAAAGAATTTATAGGTTATTACTCCCCAAGTTCTCTCTCTTATAAAAGAAAAAGGAAAAAATGGCTGGTACTTTAGATCATGTATTCACTCAGCAAACATTTATGGAGTTATTAGAATAAGCTGGCATCCTGCAACACAAAGTTTATTCTCTCTGAAGGTTTTTTAGCACAGAGTCTGTCTTTCAGTAAATCATGCTCAACATATATTTGTTAAATGCTACTCTCTAACAAATCTATTATAAAAACAGATTTGATCTTCTGGTATTGGCAGCATGAAAAGGTCAGGTTATTCCCCTTTAAAGAATACTGCATAAAACTAGACAAGACTGTTATTTAAAATAAATTAGTGTCGGCAGCAAATAACTAAGTCTTTATTCTAACACCTAAAAACTGATAGAGCTTTTGGGTATGAATGATGGAAGTCTGTGGTCTCTTGCCTGAGCTATTCCTGTGTTCCCCTAGTCCCCCTCAGTTCAGTTGACAAGAATGTAGCCATACCAACTTAGGCCATCTGCAGTCATAAAGGAACTTTGCTGCCAAAGGCAGACCTGCCTCAGGGCATGAGGTAAAGAGCAAACTTCTATGCCGTTCACAGTGAAAAATGGCAGCTTTGGTTTGGAATTGACTATAAAAGCCTGCAACTTTTCAGACCAAGGTCATGTTTCCCAGGTTAAGGTGAGCGGCCGACCAGCCAGAAATTCAGTGGGCCAATCTTGGAATTTAGAATGTCATAAAAGATCTGAGATAAGCTCTCCACACATCCCTGGCTGCATGCTAAACTACACACATGCAGGGGAGATACAAAGGACCCTCAGGAAATGTGCAAACCAAGGGAGATTTGAGAACTGGCTGCAACTTTGAATGTGTTCCTCAATCCCACACAACTCAGTTGGCACAGGATGGAAGAAGTCTAATAGGTTCAAGGTGTTTGAACAAAAACCAAACCCAAATCATTATTGACCATTACACTATACAGACAGAGGAGTGGCCCCTAGAGAGCCAGGTTAAAAAGTAGAAATAGAAAAAGCAGATGGGCAAAGACATCAGCAGTTGCACACTGTAAGAGAGATGGATTCCACAGTGTAAATTACTAGGTTTGCAAAAAAAATAGGTAAGTTTGACCCATATTTGAGGAGTGGTAGAAAGCAATTATTAGAAATTAACTCTGAGTGATCCTAGATGTTTGACTTAGCAGACAAGACTTCAGACAGCTATTATAAGTTTGTTCAAAGAATTAAAGAAAACTTAAAAAAATAGTTAAAGGAAACTATATTCCAAGGGTAAAAGAAAAATATGCTAACAACTAGTCAAGAAATAAAGAGTCTCCAAAGAAATAGACATGATATAAAACAGCCAAATTAAAATCTAGAGTTTACGAGTATAACTAAAATTTTAAAAATTCTTCACTAGACAGAAACTTCAGATTTGAAATGGCAAAAGACAGAAGAGAAAACTTGAAGACAGATTAATAGAAATTATTAAATCTGAAGAACAGAGAGAAATATCAATAAACAGATCCTCAGAGGCATGCCAGATAATGCCACACATTGCAACACATGTGTAATAGGAGTCCCAGGAGAAGAGGTAGGGGGGAACAGAAAAACAGATGAGAAAATAATGACCAAAATCTCCCAAAACTTGAAAAAAATATTAACTTACAGATCCAAGAAGCTCAACAAACATTAAATAAAGTAAGCACAAAGAAAAGTATATAGAGATACATCATTGTCAATCTGGCAAAATCCAAAAACAGAGAATATCTTTAAAGCAGCAAGAGAAAATGATTCATCATGTACAAAATAGTAATATGAGTAGCAGATGACTTTCATCAGAAACAATGTAACCCAGCAGGCAGTGGAAGATCATATTCAAGACTCTTAAAAAAGTTTATTTTCCAAAAAGAAAGTGAAGTAAAGACACTTCTAGGTAAACAAAAATTAGGAAAATTCCTTGATAGCAGAGCTGTGCTGTGCTGCAATAAACTCTAAAATTTAAGTTCTTCAAGATGAAAGGAAATTATACCAGATGGTAAGTGGGATCACAGGAAAGAAATGAAGAGAATTGGAAATGTCAAATAAGTGAGTAAATATTAAGGATCAAAGACTATACAAATGTATTCTCTTTTCCTCTATTAATTTCCTTATAAACATAAGGTTGTTTTAAGCAATGATTAAAACATTATATTTTTAGGTTTATAATATATATAACATTTAACAATAGCACTGAGAAGGAACAAGATTGTGATAAATTAAAGATGAATATTGTAATCTCTAAAGCAGGCACATTTTTTAAAATTTTCAAAATATATAATTTTTTAAATGGAGAATTTAAAGTGGTAGACTGAAAAATATTTCTTTGACACAAAAGTCAGTAAAGGAGGAATAGAGGAATGACAAAAAGGACATGAGTCTTATGGGAAAAAATAGCAAATAAGAGGCATAAATTTAACTATATTAATAATTGCATTATATAGGAATCAACTCAGTTCTCCAATAAAAAAGCAGAAATTAGACTGGATAACAAAACAAGATCCAATTTATATGCAGTCTACAAAAGAAACACCTTAGATTCAAAAATGCTAAAAAGGATGAAAAAGATGCCTTATAAGCATAGTAACCATAGGGGAATTAGAATGGCTATGCTATCAAGGCAGGCTTTAAGAAAAGACTTATTACTAGCAACAAAGAGGGATATTTCATAACGACAAAAAGTGTTGATATACCCAAAAGACATGATCATTATAAATGTACATGCACATTATCACTAGAGAAAAAAAAAAAGGTGTCACAAAACATACAAAATTGAAAGGAGAGATAGTCAATCCAACAATAAAACTATCTTTATACACAGACATGCTCTTTTATGTTAAAAAAAAACCTAAGGCATCTACAAAAAAGCTACTAGAATTAATAAACAAATTTAGTAATGTCACAGTTACAATACCAATGTACAAAATTCAATGAATGGCATTTTTATATACTAATATCAATCAATTTAAACATTCGATTAAGAAAACAATTTTATTCCCAAAAGCATCAGCAATAATAAAATACTTAGAAATAAATTTAATGAAAGAATGGCAAGACTTAAATTCAATAAATAATGGGGAGATATACCATATTAATTAATTGAAAGAGTCAAGATTGTTAAGATGGCAGTTCTCTCCAAATTGACCTTTAAATTCAACACAATCCCTATCAAAATTCCAGCAAGGATTTTTGGTAGAAATGGACAAGTTGATATAAAATAAACATGGCGATACAAAGGACCTCAAGTAGCCAAAACAATTTTGAAAACAAATGAAGAACCAACATGCTAGGATTTATATTTACTCATTTCAAAACTTACTGTAAAGCTAGAGTAATTAAGACAATATGGTATAAGTGTAAGGCTGGACATATGATAAATAAAACAATACAGAGTTCAGAAATAAACCAAAACATATATGGTCCACAGATTTTTAATGTAGGTACCAAGGCAATTCAATGGATAAAGAATAGGTTTTTCTAAAAATTATGCCAAAACAATCAGATATTTATATACAAAGAGAAAAAAACCTTGATTCTTACCTCAGATTCTAGAACTAAATGTAAGAGTGAACTAGACAATAAGACACCTACGGCAAAATTTTTGTCACTTAGGTAAATTTTTTTTAGCTATGACACAAAATACACCAATAGAAAAAAGAGAAAGACTGATAAATTATACTTTACCAAACAGAAACATTTTGCTTTTTTAAAAGATGCCATTAGAAAATTAATAGAGGCCACAGACTGGGAAAGAATATTTGCAAAACATGCATCTCATGAAAGACTTCTATTCAGAATATATAAAGCACCTTTACAATTCAATAATAAGACAAAAATTTTAAATCACAAAAAATATGAAGATTCTTCCCCAAACATTATATAAAAATGGCAGAAAGGCACATTTTTTAAATGTTCAACATTGTTAGTTGTTAGGAAAATGCACATTAAAAACACAATGAGAAACATCACTATAAAATCACTGAAATGGCTAAAATCAAGCAGACTGACACTACCAAGTGTTGACAAGGAAGTAGAGAAACTGGAAACTGCATGCACTGTTGGTAGGGCTTTAAAATGGCATGGTCCCTTTGGAAAACAGTTGAGCAGCTTGTGAAAATGTTTCCATATGACTCAGCAATTTCACCCTGAGGTATCTACCAAAGAGAAATAAAAATACTGCTCACACTAGCATTATTCATCATCATCAGAACTGGAAATCATCTAAACATCTATCAGCTGGTGAATGTATTAACAAAATATGGTGTTCATATGATGCAGGAACAGGGGACCCCCAAAACTGAGGACCAGCCCGTGAGGCCAAGGGGTTTGTTACCTCACGGGAAAGAATTCAAGAGCAAGCCATCTGGAGTGAAGAGAAAACAAGCTTATTGAAAAAAGAGTAACAAGAAGCAGGCTGCCCCACAGAAAGAGCAGCCCTTGTACATGGCTGGGATTTGATTTGTATAATTCTTTCCTGATTATATGTTCATCAGGAGGTGGAATATTCATGAGTTTTTTGGGAACGTAGGGAAGATGTGTAAGAATTGGTATCCACCCAATGTATTACTATAAATGGGCAGGGTTGGAACTGTCATGGCATTGGAGGGTGTGTCATTTAGCATGCTAACGCATTATAGTGAGCATATAATAAGGGCCAAGGACAAGTACCTGGCAAAACAGTTGCCATCTTGGTTCTAGCTGGCTCTAACCAGTTCCCACCTTCATCCTGTTTTTCACTTTGGATGTTCAGAAAACAGGATATTTATTCACCTGCCTAGAGACACTGTCTCAGCCACTTGTTCAGAGAAATTAGCTTTGTTGTTCATCTTAGGAAACTAGTCCTACTTAATTCCTATTTTACACACAATGGAATACTATTCAGAAATATAAAGGAACAAATTATTGGTAACAAGCAACAACATGGATAAACCTCAAAAACACTATGCTAATAGCAAATAGCCAGACAGGCTATGTATTATGTAATTCCATTCATATAAAATGTCTAGAAAAGAAAAACTACATAACAGAAAGATTATTGGTTGCATGGGACTAGGAGGTAGAAACAGATTTATTGCAAACATCGACATGAAAACTTTTGGAGCTTGGTCGGGCTCGGTGGCTCAGCCTATAATCCCAGCACTTTGGGAGACTGAGGCAAGTGGATTAGCTGAGCCCAGTGGATTAGCTGAGCCCGTGGATTCGAGACCCACCCGGGCAACTTGGCGAGACCGTGTCTCTACAAAAAAAATTTTTTTTTAATTAGCTGTGTGTGGTAGCACGCGCCTGTAGTTCCATCCAGCTACTTGGAAGGCTGAGGCAGAAGGATCGCCGCAGCCCAGCAGGCTGAGACTGCGGTGACCGGGAGCGTGCCACTGCCCTCCAGTCTGGGCGACAGAGTGAGACTCCAACTCAAAAAAAGAAAAGAAAAGAAAACTTTTGAAGTGATGGAAATGTTTTAAAACTAGATTGTGGTGATGTCTGCACCGCTGTATAAAAACACGTACACTTGTGTAACTATTCACTTAAATGGGTGTATTTCATGGTATATAAATCATTTCTCAATAAAAGTTTTTTTAAAAAACAGATTTGATCCTTGCCTCTTGCAGCTTATAATCTCTGCTATGTTCTTTCCAGATTATCCCATTTCTCAATCATAAATATATAGAAACTATCCAGGTAACAGTCTTACACAGAATCTCTGATGTCTTTTATTTTACAGCAGAAAGAGAGAATCTCCACTATAACTTTTCTGTCCATGCTTGTTTCCAGTATTTCCTCAATAAATGCATATTAGCTGAATGAAAAAAAAAATTGAGAGAAATAATAAATAACGATAATTTTAAAAATAAATTTATAGAATTCTTTCTCATTTCTAAAATAAAAGTAGATTCTCTAGGGCAGTGGTTCTCCGCTGTGGGCCATTTTGAACCCCAGGGGATACTTAGCAATGTCTGGAGACATTTTGAATGGCCCTGACTGGGGGAGAGTGCTACTGGCAACTAGTGGACAGAGACAAGAATCGTTACTAAACAATCTACAGTGCACAGCACTGCCCCAACATAGAAGTATCTGTCACAAAATATCAACCACGCCAAGGATGAGAAGTTCTACTCTAGACTGGTCTGATGGCTGTTTCTTTTCATGTTTGCTCCTTAATCTACATATCATATGTCAATTGTTTACATTCTGTTCTCTCCTATAGACTGTGACTCTCCAAAGACTTTACCTGTGTGTCTTTTCATTTGGGTGTTTGGCACGATGCCTAAAATGTAATGCCTATAACTGGTTGATGAAAAACAGGTGTAAAAGCATGAAAAAAATGTGTGATCAAATATAAGGACACTATTTTTACGAGAGTTGTGCTGCTTCAACCATTCTTTGTTGAATATGTATCATTGCCTTATGTTATGATACTAAGACAAAAAAATAATTTTTCAAATAACTATGTTATTCTATACATTTTTCTAAGAGGGAAAGAAATTATAAAATCTTCTAAGAAGCATGTATCACATCTCTAAAAGAGTTGTGAAATAATGTGTTAATTTTTTAATCTATCCTCCACATCCAAGAATATCAAACTTCTCTTTTTACCTAGGAAAAACTTATTTTATAAATCTCCTCCCAAACTGTGTGTTCATAGGTTAACATTATAGTCATTCTCATTATCCGGTATATGGTGTTCTCATCTTTAATGCTCTTTGTAGAATCTACTAGTTATTAATTACTAAAACTGTAACACTTAAATATAGGCATTTCATTTTAAAGTTTCTCTTTTCCATTCTCATATTATAATAAAATAAATGAAACCAGGTAATATTTTTCCAATTTCTATTCAACACTATTCACTATCCCCATCCCAATCCTGGATAAGTCAGAGTGTTTTAAAGAGGATGTAGATATAGTTGTAGTCATTATCATAGACATGGACAGATAGATGTATAGATGGATAGATTCTGTAGATAGATGATAGATTGATAGATAGATATAACTATACACATATACAAAAGCATATATATATCCGATTCGTATCTATCCTTATCTCTTTTCACTACATACAGACACATATACATACATTAGTGGTGCTGTAATTTGTAGACCATAGTCTCACCTCTTTCACAGTTTGATCAATATCTGGTTCCAATCTAACATAACACTGTTTCAGAAATTCACTGCTTAAGACATTGAACTATTCATATCCCTTAAAAAAGAAGACCTTCTAAAAGATTTGATTCCCTAACCCCATGTCTTTTTGCCCTCTCAGAAAAAAGAAAATGTGATAGATAAAAAATGGAATGGGGATTGTCTCCCTCTTTGAACTCATCTTCTAAAAAAATGTAACCACTTAATGTCTGCTATTCTAGAGGAAAGTAGAGAAAAAATTTATCTATTGCAATCTCTACCTTCCCTCTAGCAATTTTTTTCCACCTCTTTAATCGTAATGACACTCCTTCAACTTTGCTTTTGGAATTGCTGATCTGTCTATTCATTTGTTATATAATATTAAAGACATGCAAAAGAGTATAATGAATATAAAACAAGCATCATTATCCTACATGCCTTTATACTTTTACTACATTTATACTTATCATTGCACAATTTTAAGTATTGTGTTGCATGTTTTGGTAACTTATATATATTGTATTATAAAGTATGTAACATTCTGCAATTTCCTTTTTTAAAACAGTTATGCTTATAATGCATTTAGTGTAGATAACATGTAGCTATAGTTTATTTACTTTTGCTGTAATAATTAGTAACATATGACTTTAGGTTACTTCCAATTTGACTATTACAAATAATGCCTATTACAAATCAAAGTGCCTAGACGTGACTCTTTGGGTATGCAAGTGTTATTCTAGAATATTTATCAAACAGTTAGTTTTTTAAATTGTAAATTATATAAATCTTCAATTTTCCTTAGTTTCAAATTGTTCTCCAAAATGGTGTACGTATCTCCAACTCTTGAAATTGCCAGACTTATTCACATGATAAGGGTAAAAATAATTAATCATTTTGGTTGTCTGTCTACTTTGCATATGATAAAGAAATTGGCACATTCTATTATTTTTATTTAAGTTTTTCATAATTAACTCAAATCATTCTACCAAAAAGATACCTGCACATGCATGTTTATTGCAGCATTATTCATAATAGCAAAAACATGGAACCAACCAAAACTGGACTGGATTTTTAAAATGTGGTACATATATATAATGGAATATTATACAGCCATAAAAAGGACAAACATATGGACTTTGCAGCAACTTGGATGGATTTAGAGTCCATCATACTCAGTTTTCTATCACAGAAACAACAGAGTACCATATGTTCTCACTCATAAGTAAGTCCTGAACAATTACCATAATATTTTAAGAAAGGGATTGGTAGTAGCAGGATACTACTGGGATGGGGATGGCGGGGGGGGACACAACATTAACAAGGGTACCTGATCTCAAACCAGGCGAAGTGGGGACCAAAGGGACACCCAAACTTTACCTGTATGATGACCACTTGTATACCTAATCCTGAATTGTAACCCACATCTTTAACATAAAAAATAAAAATAAACAAATAAAATTTTCATCATTAGAAGTTAATTTCAATCACAAATTTGACTATTATTTTTACATAGACTTAACATTAGTGGAATGTAGACTGTTCATTTGTGTTTTGGGGGGTTTTTTAAAGTTTTTTGTTGTTGTTGTTTTGTTTTGAGAAAGCAGGATTTATTGAGAGGACAGAAAAGCTCCCACAGTGGGAGGGAACCCAAAGGGGTTGTCCTGTTCATTTGTGTTTTAGAATATGACTTAATTCTGACTATAAAGCTATGAAACATAATTTTGTGTATGACTTGTAAAATCTACTTTATTACTTTTGAATTTTTCTGTGGATAATCAAACTGGTGATGCTGTGGTGATATGGGTAAGGCCAAATCTGTTAAATTAGAACATGCCAAAGTTCAACGATTTAAATAATTGATTTATGGGTGATCATCTCTGTTCTATTTATGGGTTAAAGCCGAACTATTTCAAACCATGTCAGTCTATTCTAGTGTGTAAAAAACACAGGAGGCAACAATTCCACAGTGTAACCCCTTAACCTCTTATAAACTATTCCAGAATCCAAGATGTCTATGTATTTACATATACCTAATATTGTTATTTCAATCTTCTTTTCTTTCTAATGCCCCTTATAAACAATGAAGAATATCTTGTGTCTGGTTATTAAAAGTACTCAACTGCTAAAATGGGATGTTTTTAGTCTGGCTTTGGGTTGCCAACTCAGTGATGATGATGATGAAGAATGTTTACTCAGGAACCAAAGAATATAAAATATAATCCAGACATGTGAGATGAGATTGTCCCTTGTATATGGTAACTACAATGCCCCTTATTCTGCAAATATCCTTTTGAATAAAACTAAAACATTCAGGTAAAGACTGGTCATCCTTCCTGCAGTGCATTCATGGAGAAATGACCCTGTGCTTTGTGGCTACCAATTGAAGAACGATAGTCTCATTCAACAGTCATAGCAATGGGGCAGTCTTGGAGCGAAGTGGCTGGAGAGATGACTCACCAGATCCTGTTTGTAGCCTTCTACTCTCTAAAACTCCGTCTCCTCTGGCTCTAAAGTTAGACCATCCATGTTCTGGCAAAAAGAAGGACCCGATTTTGGAGAATGGTAAATACCAGTCATGCCAGGAGTCATAACGCAATTCCCAAATGATATTACATAACCGGTGCATGTCCATTGGATTCTAAACTCCACAAAGTCAATAAGCCTGTCTTTATCCCTCCATTCATGAAGCACCTAGCCGAGTGTTTTATGCATGGCAGGCAGTTGATAAATATCTGAGAAGGATGAAGGGATGAAGGCTGCTTACCGGGCCTGTTGCTCTTAACAAGATTGGTGTGGGTCTGTTTTCCTGTCCCTCCCTGAGCCACCCAGGGTGTTTTGCTATAAATGAGACTTTCCCTGCTTGCTTCATGCCAGGCTTTTGCCCATCTGCTGCCATTGTTTCCCCACATTTCACAGCTATGTTGTATTGCGTGTGGGTATTCTTTAGTGGGTCATTACGGCATCTGTCTGCCCACCTTGTGCATGCCCTGTCTCAGTTCACCAGACAGCAGCTGCCTGCACATCCTGCTCCTCTCCATCATCTGCCCAGGTCCAGCCCAGTCAAGCCTGGTTGCAAAAATCATCATTTCATTGCGTGGGGATTGGCTGCACTCCAAGACCCGGTTACTGGGATCCTTGCTTACCATTTAATATTCCTGTAGGTAATTTAAAAAAAAAAAAAAAACAGATGTGATACCCACAAGAAATTTCAGTTTTATGGATGTGAACAAGGATGCATGCAACTATCACTACATACATCTTTATTAGTAGTATGTTTTTAAATAGAAAGAGACCTAGAAGCCACATTAATAATAATAATAATAATAATAATAGAGGAAAGCTCTCGTTATACAAAGAGATGTCCAGAAATCCTAACCCTCATGCAGAATTAAAATTTGAAAGCCCATCACTTCATTCTGCTCCCTTGAATAGAAGCTTCCTGATGATTTGTAGCCATTAACATGAAACTCGGTTACATGCAATACACAGTTTATAATGCTATAACCAAAATGCCTGTATATTAAATTGATTGTTTGGAACTCAGGCTTCTGTTTCCACTGGCAACTTTACTTGTCATAAAATTTAAGGCAGTAAAACTCTGGTTGTATCCATACTCTCACAGTGTATCCCAAAGCTGAAAGCATCATATCCTTTCCTATGAAGTAAAGCACATGGTCTTTGTTATAGCTATTTTCCTAACTTTTCTCACTTTTATATAACCCATATGATAAAAAGATTAGATTTCTAAGCCAATCGCAAATATGTTTAACATACAATGTGTCCAAATAATATTAGAATTCTAGAATCTCATGAAGAGGAAGAACACAGTGACTTGGTGACAGTGAAAGTAGTTCTAAGTACCATACCAAGGAGGCAAGAACAATACCCCTTCTCCTCTCCATTTTCCCTCCCCCACCCCCCAGCTCACTGCAGAAGGTTCACTCTGAGCAAGAAGAGAAGAAAGAAGGCCGGGCAACCTCGGTGGTAGAGGGAAAGACTGGGCAACCTCAGTGGTAGAGGAAGAAATAGGATCTCACCATTTCTTGAGAGCTATTCTGAGCCAGAGATTGTGCCAAGTCATTTTGTCTACGGTATTTCACTAAGCACCACCATACCCCGTGAAGTGTTGTTTCCATTTTGCAGATGAACAAAACTGAGACTCAGAGAGGACAATGTGCCCAAGATTGGGTAGATCTAGGATTACCTAAATTAGGGCTGAAGAATTAGGCAGAATTAGGACTGGAGAGAAGATCTGTTTAATCTCTGATGGTGACACAGTTGGCTCTTTGAAGCACTGTCTTCCAAGAGCCCAGAGCATGGGGCCAGATCTCCTGCATCAGAATTAGAGGTCAGCAGAAATGACCTGGAGATTTCACTCAAAGCAGAGCAGGAACTGCAGACCCAACTTCTCCTTTCCTTATAAAGTTTAGTTCATAAACCCAAGTTAGTGTGAACAAGAAGTAGGGAATGAGTAGGCTGAGTCTCAACTAGAATTCTGTGCCTTCTTTGACCTATTTAAATAAGGTGACAGGATAAACTTGCTTCTAAAATCAAACACAGGAATAAAAAGTTCTTTCTTAGTATGCCATTTTAAAATAAGTTCAGAGAATAAGGTTTTTAATTCTACATTTGGTTTCTTTACAAATATTATGACAACTAGCATTACCTTTCAGAACTGAGACCCTTTCCCTTTTCTCCACAACTTCCTAAATTTTTATGTATTTTCTGCTTCTGCTGCTGCTACCCCCAAGACTCGTTTCTACCAAGCACAGTCCTTTTTCATTCCTGTACCTACCATACTATGCCTCAGTTTGAATGTAGTAATTTTAGTCTAAGAGGAAAAAAGTACTATATAAATAAATCTTTATTACTGTCATAGCATTGTTAAAGAATTTCCTACTTTGAGCTGTTCTTCGTTTGAAATCACCACCTTACCAGGGCAGAGAGGATCCTGCTAGGCATTTTAAATTAGGGAAGACAGTTTTATTGTCAAGGCAGGTCAATCAAATTATAATTGGCTCTAATTTGCACTCCCACCAGCTGTTAAATTCTTCACCTGCAGCACTCAAAATGGTGTGAAATTCTTTTCAGCTTTGTGAAAGCTTCAAAGAGAATCACTCTCATTCTGATCCCTAAAACCAAAAGTCCTTGTTACTTTTCATCAAAAGCGAGGAAAATGAACTTTTGACTCTGACTGCAAAAAACAGGGTTTGGTCTGAAGTGGGTTGAGCCTGTCAGGGATGGACAAACACATCTTCCATGAAAGACCATCCTGGACAAGCCGATATTTCTACCACCAGTCAGCAAGGGAGACTTTCCTTTGTTGTGGCCATAATGCCATTGAGTTGTATGTTCTGTCTCATTGTAACTGAATCTGCAACTCTAAGGAAAATCATAAATCTAGCACACAGAATGAAATGGCAGACAAAGATAGAATGCCGGAGTAGGACATACGCATGCTAGTTATGTTGTGAGGATCCATGATGCTTTGAAATATTGTCTGGTGCTGCCTCAGATATTTTGGGACTCTGAGTTGCTAAAACATCCATAGGAATCTCTTTCTAGCAATGCCCACAAAAATACATACACATAAAAGCCTACTTGTGGTCATATGGGTAGACGAACATATGTGCAAACACCGCTACTCCTCCAGGAAAAAGTGGAAAGCAACAACCAGTTAGCACATTATGACGAAGAACCATCTTGCTATTCTTCCAGTAACCCAGTTTCCTACTTTTATAATTCTGTTGAGGGCAGTTTTGAGCAAAATAGTAGACCCTTTGAAGACAGCAAGAGTAAAATATGTTCAGATGTGGAAACAATACAAAACCAAATAATCAACATAATTTTGAATGAATTTTGACAGTGTTGGTTAAGTTGCAGCTAAGGAAACTCTTTAATTAAAATGATTGCATGAAAGTTGCCCTAATCTTCCTAATAGACTGTCCTCGACACTCTCAAAATGGTGGTCTTTAGGGATGATTGGTAGAAAGAAAATGTAATGAAGAACTAAAGGCTTTTTGAAAAAAAATTTAGATTTAGAGTGGGTTTAAGAGGATACAGTAAGAGCTTTTTGAAAATAAAATGAACAGCCGGGCTCGGTGGCTCAGCCTGTAATCCCGCGCTTTGGGAGGCTGAGGTGAGTGGATTGCCTGAGCCCGCGGGTCTCGAACCTGGGCAACTTGGCGAGACCTCATCTCTACAATAAATCCAAAAAATCAACCAGGCGTGGAGTGCGCACCTGTAATTCCAGCTACTCGGAAGGCTGAGGCGGAAGGATCGCCGGAGCCCAGCAGGTCGAGGCTGCGGTGGCCGGAAGCGGCCACTGCACTCCAGTCTGGGTGACAGAGTGGGACTCCAACACAAAAAATAAAAAATAAAATAAAATGAACAATTGCACTAGAAGTAAGAGTGAGAACAGCTCTTAGGTAAACTTTCTTAGGAAACGAGACTCAAACACAAATTTATGTGAGGATAATCATAATATTATTTAACAGAGCAAAAAACTGGACACAACCTAACTTTCCAACAACAAACGACTAGTTAAACTCTCTAAGGATTAATCTAGTTAGTTAAATCATCTAAGGATGAGTTAATCATCTATTTTATTCCTTAAAATAGAATAGCATGCAGCATTGAAATGATCTTTCTGTAGAATTGCATTATATTACATGAGAAAACTCTTATAAGTGTTAAATGAAAATAAGATAAACTATTCACAGTAGAATCTCACTTAGGTAATTAAAGATGTACTATATATACATAGTACAAACTCTGAAAAATATTAAATAAGAGTGGTTATTTCCAAGTGGTGAGTTTATGGGCTTAAAAAAAAAAAAAGGTTTTCTCTACTTTCCAAATTTTATATACTGAGTTTTTAAAAACTTTTTTATAAACAAACAACAAAAAAATCAATAAATACTTGAACCAATGTGAATTGGGGATACAATGTTCAGATGCAAAACATACCACATTTTTATTTATCTAAATCAAATCAACTCTCCGCAGTCAGTGGTCATTAGGGCTTTCTTGTCCTTCAGTGGAATCAGAAGATGAAAATAGATACAGAAAATCTTGGAAGGAACCAGACCTTCAGTACATAGTTCTCCATCTTTACCACCATCCTGTCAGCACCAGGCATGATAGTACAGCAGGTGCTATGCTCTGGTACTAAGGTCTCTAGGCTGCCCACCCTTGGTCCTCCCCATGACCACAGAATGAGCCACATAAATTCTCCACTCTAAGACTTCATCACTTGATGGCTGTAGTCCTCCTGCCCCAAGTGAGGACATGGCTTATGAGCAGAGCACAGCCCTCCACAGTTTGTGGTACTCCCTCTCCCACCACACCCAAAACACATCTCTTAATCTCCAGGAATCTGCCCCCACACTAGGGAGCACACCTCTTTATGTGCCTGAACACTTTCCATAATTTCTTCCTAGTCATTGGCTTAGGCCTTCCAGATAAGATACACATAAGTCAGTATAGACCCCAACAAAAGCAATACCTAAGGACTTATACACATACAGATACAGAACTTTCTAGGCATTACCTTGTTTTATCCTCTCAATAAACCTATGATATAGCATCATAATCACCCTCATTTTCCAGATTGGAAAATCTGAGGCTTAAGGAGATTAAGTAACTCTCCAAGGTCACACTTCTCTTTTTGGTCCTGGCACAAAAGCCCTTAACATCTCTTTAGGGCTAGGACCTCAAAACTTAGAATGAAAATTGGCTTCCTTTTTGAGAGGAAAGCAGGAGAAACACAAATAATCCCATCAAGCTCCCTCTAGCACTAAAAGCAAAGGCGTAAAATCTCAACACACTAGACTGCTATCTGTGTTTAAAACTAAGAACAAGAAGGAGAGGATTTTTTTTAAAATGGAAAGCTGTTATATGTTGACTGATAATAACTGCTTCATCCAGAAAAAGTGAACAAGAAGACTAAATGTCCACCGGCCAAAAAGAAACCCACAGAGACTGTGAGGAGAGGAATCTTTGGAAAACTTGTTTTGGACCATTTTTGTCACCAAGGTCCAGTACCATTGTAGGTACATAATAAATAGGTGGATGGTATTTTTTGGGTACACAAGTATGCTTTAAAATTTTGGTGTCAGACTGTCACGCAACTGCCCTCCTCCACTGACCCAGTTCGTATCCTCCTCTCCAGTCAGTTCCTGTAAGAAGGGGAACCTCCAGAATCAGGGGGTGTATGTTCCAAATAGTTGCTCATGTGACCACCCACTCCCTTTGTCACAAGCAATGAGAAGCAGGCTGTGTATCTTTTTGCCCAAATAGTGTCAGTGTCAGTTTTTTAGGACAGCCATCACAAATACTACAAACCGAGTGGCTTAAACAACAGACATCTATTTCTCAAGGTGATGGCAGAGTTGGTTGCTTCTGAGGGCTGTGAGGGAAGACTCTGTTCCAGGCCTCTCTCCTTGGTTTTCAGACAGCCATCTTCTCCTTGTGTTTTCACATGGTCTTTCTTCTTTTTGTGTTGGTGTTCTAATTTCCTCTTCTGATACGGATACCAGTCATGTTAGATTAGGATTCACCCTAATGATCTCATTTTAATTACCTCTTTAAAGGCCTCATCTGGGAGGCTGAGGTGAGTGGATTGCCTGAGCCCACAGGTTCGAGACCCGCCTGGGCAACTTGGCGAGACCTCATCTCTACAATAAATCAAAAAAATTAGCCGGGCGTGGTAGCATGCGTCTGTAGTTCCAGCTGCTTGGAAGGCGGAGGCGGAAGGATCGACAGAGCCCAGCAGGTCGAGGCTGCGGTGGCCAGGAACGGCCACTGCACTCCAGTTTGGGTGACAGAGTGAGACTCCAACTCAAAAAACCAAACAAAACAATAAAGGCCCCATCTACAAATGCAGTCACATTCTTAGGCACAGGGGGTTAGAACTTCAACATATGAATTTGGGGTTTTGATGGGAAGACAATTAAATTCATAACAGTATTTTTTTTTTTCAGGATTTACTGAGAGGACAGAAAAGTTCCCACAGTGGGAGGGGACCAGAAGAGGTTACTCCATAACAGTATTTAATGATAGTTTAGTTTCCCTGAGACAAAGTCTGGTTTCCCTTTTAACATACTCTAAGGCATCAATACGACACTTGGCATAGGCAACTTCTTCCTTCACAAGTATGCTCCTGGACATGTGTTTTATGTAGTAAGAGTCAACCCTGTTCACTAAACACCAATGTTTGCTCAGAACTGCTCTATACTATGGGAGCTGCATGGAAAGTTGAATACTTGTTCCCTGGACCAACACTTTGCAACTGGAGGTAAGAGGGCAGATGAACACAGCCATGGTCACAATTCACCCATTTGCTCAGAAAAGCAACACAGAGCACTGAGGATGTAATGACAATGAACTGTAGTCTACTGCGGACTTACTGTAGTTGTGTAACTGATGCTGAAGGGTTTGCTGGGGGTCTCTTGAAGCAAGTAAGACCCTCAACCTTAGCCCGATATTCAGGTTCTTGACAGTGTCTCAAGAAAGAATTCAAGGACGAATCAGAGTGAAGCAAAAGTGAAAGTAAAGTTTTATTGTAAAGCGAAAGTACACACTCAAGAGAAAGGGGGTGCATATGTATTTAAGGGAGTGAGTCACATACAATGGGTATGGGGCTTGGGGTTTCTACCTCTATGGGGTTGCTCTAATTAAGGGATGGAATATTCATAAGGTTTTCTGAGGAAAGGCAAGGTTTTCCCGGAAGTGGTTATCCTCTCTTTTTCTGCCCTTATCTCCTTACATTATAATCACTGTAGGTCGTAGCACTGGTAGGTGTGTCATTTAGAATGCCAGGGTATTACACTGAGAGTAGAATGGGCTTGGAGATCACTTGCTTGTCAAATCTTGGATTAATCCATGGTGGACTAATCTGGTTCCTGCTTTCTGGGCTGCACAGGCAATAAATCTTTTAACCAGGTTTCTGGAGTGTCTGATAGTTCCTTTTCTTGCAAGTCATGTGATTTCTTAACTGCTGCCTGGTATTTTCCATCCTCCTGTGATCACCCAATACTATTTCTATCTCATAACCATGAACAAATTACTGAATCTGTGCCTCAGTTTTCTCACCTATAAAATAGCATTAATAGTAGGTACTACAGAGAATTGCTGTGAGGATTAAATAAAGCATTCATACAAGGCAGTTAGCACAGTGCCCAGACTATTATAATCACTCAGTAAATGTTAGTATTTGTATTGTTTTTTTTGCTGTGATATCCTACACATGTGCTCAATTTCAAGAACTGAAGAGTCTCTAACTGCAGGTCAATTCTAGAGAGATTTTTTTAAAATCTCAGAGCAAGTCTTTAAGACAAACTAGTTTTCTGGGAAGAAGCTGATCCTTAAGACTGATGCTGCAGGAAAGTAGATATCACTAAAAAAAAGTAGGGCTGTAGAAAGTAGCAAATTCCATTTTGGAGAACTGGATTTGAAGCCATGAGGGATTTAGCAGACCAGCTTGGGATGCTCTGTTTCCTCTGCCCAAGATCCTGGTTTCCATTTCCTGCATTCTAACCCACTCTTCCATAACCAGACATACAGGAAGTAATATGCACATGAAAATCAGACCTGGGATCATATCTTGCTTCAGGTCCTTCCATGATTTTAGTCAAATTACTATACTTTTCTGAACCTCAGTTTTCTCCCTACACAATAAGAAAATAATGTCAACAATACAGACAGTACCTGAAGCACAAAATAGCCCAGTGTTTGGCTTTCTTTCTCCTTCCCCTTTAAGTACAATTAGCAGAGATTGTTATGAAGTGTTTCTGTCTCCTACACACATACTCTGAGCCCCATGTTCTACTCTCACATGTTTCTTTGCAGGTAGCACAATTATCAGACTTGAGTGGAATAAGTTAAAACTCTAGGACTCCAAAAGTAGGCTTTCAATAAGACCCCTTTTTGAATTATTTTTATGTCAAACACTTTGTCAAATATCTAGGAAATCATGAGGCGTCTATCAATATCTATCTGTCAACGTGGTAAGTAGTTAGATAAAGTTTGCATCTGAAGTAAAGGATATTTTCCTGTAATCCCAGCACTTTGGGAGGCTAAAGCGGGAGGACTGCTTGAGCCCAGGAGTTCAAGACCAGCCTGGGTAACATAGTGAAACCTCATCTCTACACACACCAAAAAAAATTGAATTCAAGGGTGACAACTGATCAATATTCTAATAAAATAAGACCAAGGCAACAAAATTTTAAAAGAGAAATATATCAGTAAGACTCTATGTGCCTTTTACATAGTCTTTGACTCTCCCTCCCTCCCTTCCTTCCCTGGCAGTAACCAGCTACTGCTAATCCCTTTCATGTAGTATTATGATAAATGTTTAGAGTCCACTTATGAGTGAGAACATGTTGTACTCAGTTCTTTGTTTCTGTGATAGATCACTGAGTTTGATGGACTCTAAATCCATCCAAGTTGCTGCAAAGTCCATAATTTTGTCCTTCTTTACAGCTGCGTAATATTCCATTGTGTATATGTACCACATGTTTTTATCTAGTCCACTGGATGGGCAGCACTTTGATGGGCAGCATGGTTGGTTCCGTGTTTTTGCTATCGTGAACAGTGCTTCAAAAAACTTGCATGTACAGGTATCTTTTTTGTAGAATGATTTGAGTTCCTCTGGGTATATTCCCAGAAGGGGGGTTGCTAGGTCGTATGGAAGGTCGATTTTTAGCTCTTTTAGAGATCGCTACACTGTTTTCCACAGAGGCTGTACCAGTTTACACTCCCTCCAGCAGTGTAGAAGCATTCCCTTTTATCCACATCCTCTCCAGCATCTGTTGTTTTTTGGGTTACTAATGATGGACATCCTGACTGGAGTTAAATGGTATCTCAGTGTGATTTTGATTTGCATTTCTTTGATGATTAGTGAGGCTGAGCATTTTTTTCATGTATCTATTAGCTGCTCATATGTCTTCTTTTGAGAAGATTCATATCTTTTGCCAACATTCTAATAGGGCTATTTTGTTTTTGTTTTTCCTTTTGACGCATTTGAGTTCCTTGTAGATCCCGGATGTTAGTCCTTTGTCAGATACAGTAGGCAAATATTTTTTCCCATTCTGTAGGATGTCTCCCCACTCTCTTAATGGTTTCTTTTGCTTTGCAGAAGCTTTTCCATTTTATGAGGTCCCACTTGTCTACCTTATCTTTTCCGTTAAGGTTTTTGGGGGTTTTGATCAGGAATTGGTTGCCTATTCTAATTTCTGTAATGGTGTCTCCTGAGTTTTCTAAGATTCTTATGGTTTGAGGTTTTACGTTTAGGTCTTTGATTGATTTAGAGTTGATTTTTGCATATGGAGATAGGTAGGGGTCCTGTTTCATTCTTCTGCATGTGGTCAGCCAGTTTTCCCAGCAGCACATGCATCTTCAAACAAGTGTTTCTCAAAGTAAGTCCATGGATTCTAGGAACATGACAATGTTTGCAGTCCCCAATTTATGTTTTTTTTTTTAATTTTGTGTTTTCATTTTGATGGCTATCTTTTAAAAAATTAACGCATGAAAAATCTGGATCGCATGAATAAGTAACTTATAATTGAGTACAACTGTAAGATTTCAGAATCTCATTGGCATTGAGGAGTTTTTGGTGAATTAATTCTTCTTGATGAGCTAATGAGAAAAGAATTGAGGTGCCTTTGGTAAGTATATGATGTGTTGATAACCCCTGAAGACCAACACAAGAATACTACTAAGAAAATGGTGAGGGACTGAGCCAACACACAGCACTCAGTAGAAAATCTTGCCAGAGAAAAATATGTGTGCTATAGCAATCAGCACCATAGTTATTTTTACAAAAGGGACTTCCTTCCACACACACAAAAAATCACCCACCATATTAAAAATCACCTGTTAAGGTAAAAATGGTATTTTGAATTTCATTTTTTGGAAGGATTTTTTGGGGGGATATATTATTTGTTCTATGTTTTTGCAAGGATTATAAGGATAAAAATGATACCAATTTTAAGGTTTTATATTTTTAAATTGTTTTACTACAGATGTTATACTTATTGTATAGCTATCTTATATTTTAAATTATTGTCTTGTAATCTCACACCAAAATTGAGTTAAAAATGGGGATCAGCAGTTTAAAAATCTTTTCTGAAATACAAGTTCTTCTCAAACTTGTCTGTTAATTATTTAAAAAATTAAATCATTTGTGGTGACCTAGAAGAGAAAGTTGAAAGAATATCGTGAATTCTTTTTTATTTTTATTTTTTTTTTAACATATTTTTTATTTTATAATTGTGGGGTACAGTTAAGGGTTAGGTATACAAATATGCATTGTGTAGGTACCCTTGTTGATGAGGTGTGCCCACCCGTCTGCAGACAGATATTGGCTACCGTTAATCCCACCTCCCTTCCCCTCCCTGCCCCCCCCATAGTTTCCCGCCACTGTCAATCCTTTTCTTATAGTATTACGATAGTTGTTCAAGGTCCACTTATGAGTGAGAACATGTGATACTCAGATCTTTGTTTCTGTGAGAGATCACTCAGTATTATAAACTCCAATTCCAT
>CAUYQG010163012.1:0-24022 GCA_963574415.1 Tarsius wallacei
TCTCGCCAAGTTGCCCAGGCGGGTCTTGAACCCGTGGGCTCAGGCAATCCACTCACCTCAGCCTCCCAAAGGCGCGGGATTACAGGCTGAGCCACCGAGCCTGGCCAGACACTTTTTCAAGGGCCCTATAGCTATGTGTGGCCTGTGACTTCCTTGTCGATGAGCAAAGGTACAGGACATATTTATTGCCACAGAAAGTCCCAATGGACATGGAAGTCCAGACCTTAAGCAGAGTACTGTGTTTTACTCTCTGGACCAATTTCCTCATCCTTCTTTACGTCCTCAAGTTGTTTGAGCCTTAAATGAGTTAATACACATGAAACACTTAGAAGAGTATCTAGAACATAATCACTACTCGATTGTAGCTAGCGGTTGGGTCTACACCAGTCCAGGGTTCCAGCTGCCGCCTCATCTCGGCAACCCAATCGTGGGTCTAGACCACATTTTTTGTAGCAGCATTCTTACCTGCCCTGGGTCTTCTTTGCTCTCCCTGAAAGGACAGCATCAGCTGATGAGAACATATCCCTGGGGCCCACTGATCACTGTATAAAATCCTATGTACCTCTTGGAAGAAGGAAGCACTCCGTGTAGAAGCCGAGAAGGGGCCGAGAGGTTGGCAGTGGTGTCTTCCAGGCTGGGCTCCTTGTCTCGGCCACCACCAGGCCAGGGAAGGCTCTGTTTTCTCCCTGGGATCTGGGGCAGTGAGTGGAGAAGCTGGAATGATGTTTAATCAGCCTGAGCATTCTTCACTGGTGACCTAATGAGCCAGCATGACTAAATGACCATTAGACGGAATGTTTGTGTGAACTGCAATAGAAAAGTTCCTCTAAACTTCCTGAAAAGGAAGATAATATATCTAAATAGCTTCCTGTCTCTCCGCTGCCAAGCAGCAGCCGAGGCAAAATAGATTCTCCAGCAGGGAAATATTTAGCACGTTGGGTGCGCTCAAGCCCCTCCCCGTTTGGGAGAGCGAACCCAGCAGGAACCCAGCGGGGAGTGAGCAGGCCACGAGGCGCTCCCCGATGCCCACCGTGCTTGCCGAGAGGTTTGGCAATTGGCTCCTGGGATCAGGAAGACATGGAGTGGGGATGGGGCGGAGGGTATCAAGGGACACGGGACAGAGACCAGGTGACAGTTCAGGCTCTCGTTGCTCACCTGGACACGGTGTCATCGGGGCCTGGAGCAGTCTTTGCCGTAGTTCTTAGAAACCTCAGGGCATGTTTTAGCAGGAAAGGAAAGAACAGATTGCTTCCTGCCTGCCAGATTGCTTCCAAGCCCCTGTGCGTGTGTCCACGGAAGACCATTTTGCTGCTGCTAAAAATGTGTGTGGGGGCTTTCCTTTCAATGGAAACTGCTGGCCGGGAGTGGTGGCTCAGCCTGTCATCCCAGCACTTTGGGAGGCCGAGGCGAGTGGATTGCCTGAGCCCGTGGGTTCGAAACCAGCTCGGGCACATTGGCGAGACCTCATCTCTACAATAAATAATAATAAAAAAATTAGCCGGGCGTGGTAGCGCACGCCTGTAGCTCCAGCTATTTGGAAGGCTGAGGCGGAAGGATCGTCGGAGCCCAACTGGTTGACACGGGGGTAGCTGTGGGTGTGCCATGGCACTCCAGCCTGGGGGACAGAGTGAGACTCCAACCCCCCAAAAAGAGAGAGAAAGTGAGAGAAAACTGCTCTTAACACAGTCAAACCACATGGCAGAATCCAGAAAAGCCCCTCTCCCTGTTTGTCATGACTGGAAAAAACAAAGCTTTCTCAGAAGGTCACATTGCGTGTCTCTTAAGCCCCACCCCCTGGAGTTTGCAGTGGGGCGAGGGAGGCAGGGAGAGGGAGGAAGACACAAGGGTGCCCCTGTCTGTGCTGCCCTTGCTGTGGTGTCCCCGGGGAACAGCTCCCGCAGAGTTAGCCATCCGCCTGTGGGCTCAGCTTTGCAGAGATGTCTCAGGTGGGAGCTTGGGGCCCTCTGTCCACACCCTCCCTGGCATTCTTTTCTTCTCCCCTTCTCTGAACACAGGCTCCAAGGGCCCATTAGCAGCTGTTCTTGAGATCTAGGCCCGAGATGGGCACGTTTCTTCTTCAAGGGACAGAAAGTGAGTATCTTAGGCTTTGTAGGCCAAGAGGCAGAATAGGAGACATTATACAGGTAACCACTACAACCGTTTTAAAAGTAGAAAATAAACCTTTTTAATTTTGGGGCCTTACAGAAGCAGGTGGAGGGCTGGACTTGGCCTGTAGACCCATCGTTTGCTGACCTCTGATGTAAGTTTGTAGACGGAGGAGTCATTGCTGTCTCACAGGTGGGGAACAGTCACGGAGAAGTTGCTGAGTGCCGGTTGCTAGGCTCACAGAGGAAGGAGAAAACAGCGGAGTCAAACACGAGCTGTGTTTTTTTTTTTTTTTTTGAGTTGGAGTCTCACTCCATACCCCAGACTGGAGTGCAGTGGCTGCTCCCGGCCCCCGCAGCCTTGATCTGCCGGGCTCCGGTGATCCTTCCGCCTCCGCCTTCTGAGTAGCTGGAACTACAGGCACGCGCTACCACGCCCGGCTGATTTTTTGATTTTTTATTGTAGAGATGAGGTCTCGCCAAGTTGCCCAGGCGGGTCTCAAGCTGAGTTTTCTTCTGATAGTTCACTTTCTAATAGGAAGACAGATCGACGACAAGATCCTCCTAATACAAGATTGCTGGTAAGTGCATGGGTACAGATGTTCACGGGGAGGAAGTCCCAGAAGAGCATCCAGCCCAGCTGTGGTATGTGGGGGGTGGTGCATGTGTGTGTATGTGTGTGTGTGTGTGTGAGAGAGAGAGAGAGAGAGAGAGAGAGAGAGAGAAAAGACCATATGTGGCTGCTTCTATTTCAGTTTTAATTAATTACAATCATACCAAATTAAAAACTTAGTTGCTCAGTCCTCACAGTCACATTTCTTTTCTTTTTGGTTTTTTTTTTTTTTTTTTTTTGAGTTGCAGTCTCACTCCTTCGCCTAGGCTGGAGTGCTGTGGCATGCTCACGGCCACCCGAGCCTTGACCTGTGGGGCTCTGGCGATCCTTCCGCCTCAGCCTTCCAAGCGGCCGGAACTACAGGCACGCACTACCACGCCTGGCTGTTTTTTATTTTATTGTAGAGACGAGGGCTCGCCAACTTGCCCAAGCTGGTCTCGAACCCATGGGCTCAGGCAATCCACTCGCCTCAGCCTCCCAGAGTGCTGGGATGACAGGCTGAGCCACCGACCCCGGCCTCACAGCCACATTTCAAATGCTCCGTGGCCATGTGCAGCTAGCGGCTGCCATATTGAACAGAGAGAGAGAGAGAGAAAGAAAAAACAGAGCAAGAGTGACCAGAAAGGAGGAAGACGGGCTTTCTGGCTGAAGGGAGTCCAATTCTTTAAGACCTTTGAGGCTGGACGGAAGTCCCTTTGGTCAAAACAAAGGAACAAGAAGGGCAGAGTGTTTCAGGCCAAGGGCATGACAGAGGCAAAGATACAGAAGTGGGAAACAGCACAAAATTCTGGGAACAAAAAATGCAAGTCAAAGAAGAGCAGGACATGGGACTGGAGAGTTGGCGGCATTGCAGAGTTCCATGTCAGCCTGGGTGTTATTCTCTGGTGGAAGGGGTCACTGGGGGACTTGCATCCATCACCCTCCCTCAAAACAACACTGAGGTGTACTCTCATGATTGTCTCTGACAGTCTCGAAGAGGAAACTGAGGCTCAAGTTAAGTGATGCCTGAGGCCACACAAAGAGAAGATGGGCCGCATTCACATGACGCTATCCTATCCCCTTTTCCTCACAAACATCACAAAGCCACCTAGATGCTACTGCTGTTCCCTCACTGGTTCAGCCCCAAGCTCCAAGCCCTAGGTGACTACTTCGATTTCAGTTCATCAAAATGAAGTAACTAGCATTCAGTTGCTCACTCGCACAAGCCACATTTCAGGTGTACTATAGCCACGCGTGGCTGGTGGCCTCCATGTTGGACAGCACAGAAACAGGACATTCTCATCACCACAGAGCATTCTACCGGACCACGCTGGTCCAGAGGACCCCAAACTTGGGAGTAGCAATCTCTGCTCCGTGCCTGGCTTTGGGAAGCCGGTAGACATGAAAAAAAGAACAGAACAGAACAAAGTGCAGCTCTTCCTGACAAACAGTGTGTCCCTCCTGATGTGGGAACGTGTCACCTCCCCTCAGTGCCGGGAGCAGGAGAGGGGAGGAAAAAAAACGGGGCTGAGGTGGGGCCTTCGTGTTTTCCCCAATATTACCAAGCAACGGTGGCCTAAAATCTCCAGAGCCAGCCGCAGAACTTTGTTTACCAAGAAGAAAACACTTGAAAAGGAGAATATTTGGCGGAAATGCGCTTGGGATTAACAGGTTCCTACCCACCCCCCCCCCACACACTTTTTTCTTCTTTTAATGCTGTTTTGTTTTTCTTCTGGGTTGTTCGAGGTACTGACCTAGCACTCAGCCCCCTTTGCCAAGAAGCTCTTTCCCTGCCTAATTAGCCCATGGTATTGTTCCCCAGTTCTGGGAAGGGAGGGGAGGGGAGAGGGGAGGAGGGGAGGAGAAGAAGGGGGAGAGCAGGGCCGGGCAGGGCCAATGGGGAGCCACAATTAGCCGGAGGGAGCGGGAGCTGGGGCTAGTCATTAGATGCCGAGGTCTTGAAAATCCCTCTGTAATTAATTTTCTCCTGCATTAATTAGAGCAATGTTGGAACGGGGTGGGGGGAGGGATTTGCTGCCCCTGGGCTGCTTTGCAGGGCGACTTAAGGGAAAGATGGTAATCTGTCAGAGAGACTGAGAACACGGCCAGGGTTTTCAGGAGGCTGTCCTGTCCACGGTAGTAGGGTAGAGCTTAAACCGGGCAGGCACGGGGTTTGTTTTGACTTGAGCCGGGTAGTGGCACACAACTCTTCAGAAACCTGGAGTGTCTGTGTGCACGTATGTGTGTGTGTGTGTGTGTACACACACCATCACTGCTTCTCAAACATTCACCCATAGATTCTGAACACACAAAACATTAAATTCTCTCTGAAAATATTCTCCTCCCCGTCCCTTGCCCCCAGTCTTACAAATATACTCACACCTAAATGGAGATTAAAGCATTGCTTGCAGGCAACCCTCTCAAATGACTACATTTTAGTCTGAGCAGAGGACATAGTCCTTTTTCCTGTGCTTTTCCTCAGTTATTAAGACTCTGTTGTGATTACTCTTGCAAATAAGTTTCTAGCCCTGTAGAGAAGAGAGTCCCAAGAAGCTCCTAATAAAAATTTCTGGAATCTACCAGCCCACAGATGTTCGATCTTGAGCCCCCATGTGTTGACAATGAATGTTTGAAGGCAGAAGGTCATCTGGAATTCAAGGCTGATTCTCTGGTCCTGTTACTCACTTTTATGGAAATTTGAATTAAGCCCAGTGTCTTCTAGATTCTGATCCTGTATGGATTTTATTAATCTGACCAATGGTTTAATAGTTCTGAGATAGTGATTCACATCCAGCAAGCAGTAATCTTGTGTCTTCAAGCTAGTTGCCAAGGCCAACACTTCAGCTTGGTAATGCCATGGAGTTCTTTCCAAAGAGGGAGGGCCAGACTGTTTAAATCTGCTATTATTTTCAAAGTGGTCAAGCCAATGGATCAGTGCTATGGATTTAAACTCTGGGATCACATGAAGGCATTGTTTTCATTGACCATTTACTAAAATTAATAGATCTTCCACAGAATAAGGTCACATGGGATGAACGGGCTTGTTCACGGAATAGAAGCTTGTGGCCTGAGAAAGGGGGTGGTCAATCTTCAAAGCTATCTGCTGGGCCCAAGTAACTGGGGGAGCTGAACCAGATATAGCAAAGCCAGGTTCATGGCTACTAGACACTCCATCTGCAATCACTGTTGTCCAATGAATGCACGACTTCCTTAAATCTTTCAAGCTGCGAGTGTCCTTGGTATGACAAAGACTCTGGGGGTGACCTCAGCTCCATCCCCTGGCCATCTCCAAGTCTTCCTGCAGTGGGAAGAGGCTTTGGCCCATTCTCCTTGGGTGACATGACCCCTATTTCCTGTGAGGAAGGGATAAGAGGAGGGAGGACAACAGAAAAAACAAGAGTGTGGGGTGCGGGGTCTGGGCAGGAAACGGGGCTGGGAATAAGGGTGATAAGAACAAGATGGAATCTACTGGAAGCTATCAGCGCCCCGGGAAGCTGACCACGCCCTCTCTCTTCCCTGGCCCATCCCTGTTGCATTCTTCACAGCAGCTGTTTCAACTATTCTCCTCCCTCCTCAGGCCTCCATATCCACCCCCACCATTCACAGAAGATGACCTCACCCCCAGTTCTACTGAGAGGACTGAGCCACTGGTCCACTCTGACTCCAAGTGGCCTACGAGTCTGCCTGTGCCCTGGGAAAGACCTGGGTTTAAGTCCTCACGCTGCGATTTCCATAGTTGTGTGTGGGCAATTAACTCAGCCCTTCTCAGACTCAGTTTCCTCACATGCGAAATGGGGTTGTAATGAGTATTAACAGTGCAGAGAACTTGGATGTAAACAAAAAGTAAGAATAACTGTTAATTGTTGGGAATAACACCAGTACTACCACTAGCTACCGCCCCGCCATCCCCACCCTCCGCTCCCCACAAGATTTTATGGCGTTGCAACCTCACACCCTTCCAGAGCCCTCCTTCTTGACTAAGTCTGGCCTCTCATCGAAGCAAAGCCACCTGCTCCTTTCTTATTCCAAGTGATTGTCCCTGGCATCTTCACAGCCCTCTTTTCCCAGCATCTTTCTCTTGGTGTTCAAATGTGTTCAGGTCCCACTTGACTTCCCAAACGCGTCCCTTTTCTTGATGACCCCTCAAACCACGTCTCATCTCTTTCCTTCCTTTCACTCACAGATTATCCCGAGAATCATCTACGCCCATTGACACTACTTCCTGACCTCCCACTCACTCCTCAACCCATTGCGATTTGCCTCTGCCTCTATTGCTGTGGGGAAGTGAACTTTCAAAGGTCTTCCCAATGGCCCTCTTCCTCCCTACTCAGTCTTCAAGGATGTCTGGCTCTGTCGACCCAATCGGTCATCCCCAAGTCTTCTCCTCCACAGGTGTTCATGCTTCTGTCCCTCCTGGCTCTTCTTTGCTTTAGCGTGTGACCGAGTATCATGGGTCAGTGAGCTCTAAGTGTCATCTTGTTGAACCCCTCACTGGGTGGTCTCACACCCTCCCTGTACAGTCTTCATCTTCCCCAAGACTCTGCCGAACCCTTATGTCCAGCTCTGTTCTCCACTCTGCTGCAGATTCTCATTGCCAGCTTCTTGTTTTTCTGCATAGGAATGTCCTGCTTGGTCCATCCAGTCACCATGTCTGACAGCAAACCATCCGTCATCTCATGGGCTTGATTTTTTCTTTCTCCTCTCTTCCACTAACCAGCAGGTTTTATGGAATCTACCTTCAAAGTGGTTCTTTGACTTAGTCCTTTCATTCCATTCTCATTTATTCTCTCTTTGGAGACCCCTGCTTCCTACTCAGAGAGTTTATGTGGCCTTGGAATGGGTCCTTTGGAGTCCAGTATCTATTGGCCAGTTTCTGTCTCCTATTGGAGAGCAAAGTCCTCTAAAATTAGGATGATCATGTAATGTATCATCTAAATGGAAATGCTTTTATGAGTGAGAGAGGATTCTGTTGATGGTTCTACCATGGGACTGTCCTGGGCAGGAAAGATGCATGTTCACCCTGTTAAAATGATGTTCTGACGATGCCGTTTTCTGGCCTGAGAATCTGATGGCCTCCATCATGATATGTAATCACAACAGAGACCATGGCTCCCCCATGATCTGACCTCCATCCCCCTCGCCCTGGACTCTTTGTACATGACTTTCCAGCTGTCCTAAGTGCTTCATCATTTTCTGAAACGCTTTGTCCCTTCCTGTCTCCAGCCTGCGTTTGGACGGTTTCCCTGCCCAGAACCCCCCCCTGCAAGTTCATTGCTGTCCTTCCAGGTTCACCCTGAGTGCCGCACACTCCCTGCAGCATTCGCTGACACCAGCTGCTGGAATAAATCTCTCCCTCTTTCGGTTCTGACAGCGTGTTTCATAGTGTGGCCAACATTTCAAGTTCTCTGTGGACACAAAGGTTGTTCCCTGGAGACCGGGTAACATCCTTCCCTGCATCCCAGTGCTATCAGCATGCTTTCTTGCTTAAAGTGACATGGGGGCCAGGCTCGGTGGCTCAGCCTGTAGTCCCAGCACTTTGGGAGGCCGAGGCGAGTGGATTGCCTGAGCCTGCGGGTTCGAGACCAGCCCGGGCAGCTTGGGGAGACCTCGTCTCTACAATAAATCAAAAAAATTAGCCAGGCATGGTAGCGCGTGCCTGTAGTTCTAGCTACTTGGAAGATTGAGGCGGAAGTATCGCTGGAACCCAGCAGGTGGACGCTGGGGTGGCCGTGAGTGTGCCACTGCCCTCCCGCCTGAATGACATAGTGAGACTCCAACTCGAAAAAAAGTAACATGGGGATGGAATGTTCTAAGCAACTACCCTGGGCCAGGAGATCACACAAGGCCTCCTGCTCCAGCTCCACTGTTCTGTGTGATGGGTATCACCATGCCTCCCACTCTCCCTCTGTTCCTTTCTTCCCTTAAATAGAAGAAAGATGAGGCTGGAGAGATTAAGTAATTCACACAAGGCCCAGCAGGAGTGCCCCTAGCTGACTGTTTCTGAGTATGTTTCAGACTGATTAACTCACTAGGAAGATGGGGACAGGAACCTTACTTCACCCCAACCTTCGAGAAGTCTCCCTGACTACATTGTTTAAGACTGTAGGATTTTGGTGCCAGGAGAGATTCCAACCATCTAGGCCAGGTGTCCTCAAACTAAGGCCATGAGCTAAAACTGACTAGCTTTCTATATTTGTGAACGAAAACAACAAAGTTTTATTGGATCCCAATCATGTTCATTTGCTGATATATTATCTATGACTGCTTTTACCATTCAATAATAGAGTTGAGTCGCTGCAACAAAGACCATATGATCCGCAAAGACTAAAATATTTACTATCTGACCCTTTCCAGAGAAACTCTGTCTGGAACCACTGAAAGTTCATTGTTTAGATTCTGGGCAATATACTACAGCAGAATGAAGACTCCTTAGAAAAACATACAAGGTCAAGTGAGCTCTTGCACAATTTTTTAAATCATAAAACTATATAGATAATCGAAAGCCACCGATAATTTTATCACCCTCTGATAAAAACTTAATATTTTGCAGTGTTTGAGCTGAGTACGGTGACTGAAGCCTGTAATCCCAGCGCTTTGGGAGGCTGAGGCAAGAGGATTACTTGAGCCCAGGAGTTCGAGGCCAGCCTGGGCAACATAGCTAGACAACCTTGTCTCTACAAAAAAAAAATTAAAACTAGCCCATGTGGTGGCATGTGCCTTTAGTCCCAGCTACTCTGGAGGTTGAGGGGAGAAAGATCACCTGAGCCCAGGAGGTTGAGTCTGGGTGAACCATGATTGTGCTACTGCACTCCAGCTTGGGCAACAGAGTGAGACCCTGACTCAAAAGAAAAATAAAACAAAAAATTTGTGCTAGGTTTGCCTCTAACCTTTTCTATGCACATATACAAATATAAGCATATGTAATTTCACAATTAAAATCCTACTCTGCTTAGTTTTTTATCATGTGTGCATGTGTGTGTGTGCTTTCCATTTTACGGTGACCACTTTGCATGTCCTTGGATATTCTTTGTAAACATGACTTTGAATACCTTTTTAATATATGTCATGGGACCATTCCACTTCTAGGTAGTTTTAGTTATTCTTAATTCAAAATATTGTTTGCTGTTACAAATGCCATCCGTTGAACAGAACTCTCTGCCTGATTCTTTGATTATTTCCTTGAGATAGATTCCCAGAAGAGAAATTTCTGGGTTAAAGGGGAAGGACGATTTTCAGGGTCTTGATAGCACACCAAATTGCTTTCCAGAAAGATCGTACCAATTTATGTTCCCACCAGCAATGTATGAAATTGCCACCTTACCCTACTCTTACCAGCATTGAGTACTATCATTTTAAAAAGTTACCAAATTGATAGGCAAAAATTGCATTTTGTTGTTTTGATTTGAATTTCTTTGATTACTGGTGAGGTTAAACATTTTTTTTCATATGTTAAACACTTCTTCATATGTTTATGGCCAAAGGGAATCTTAATAATGGTCTTCAAGTGTGCAAAGGGGTTATTTAGTAGATTGGGACCAGCTGTTCTCAAAAAGAAAATGGAAACGTTTAGACTTCAGCAAGAAAGCAATCGGCTGAGGTCCTTCAACGCAGGTCGGTCCTGTGAGTGGTCAGACTCTGATGAGGATTGCGGTGCTGCGTGGGACCTCTTTACTCAAGGCATAAGGAGACCCAAGAAAAATAGCTGCAAATTGTTGGGTGCTTATAAGTGCTAGAAACACTGCTCAAGTTTACATATGCTTGCATTTAAGTGCTCACAAAAGCCCTAGGAGAAGCATAGGGCTTAGGCATAATTTATTATTGATTATCCCAAGTAAGATAGAAATCCGCCCCCCAAAATCCCAGTGTCATAACCATTCTGCCCTACTGCCTCTGAGAGAATGGATTAAATGAACTTTTCTGACTTATAGGTTTTGCAGCTTCTTCATAGACAAAATGAGAGAAGTGTGGACTCATCTCCCAAGCCGCCTAGCATGATGTCTGCACAGATCACAGCCGGGTTGTTGGCTGCGTAAACCTTCCAGCTCTGCAAATAGGATAGAGCAAAACCTTCAACTTGACCTGCGCCGGTCAGCCTGGTTCTGATGATTCCTGCCCTCACCTCCAGTTTCTCTCTTCAGTCCATCTACTGGACTGGTCCTGTTTGTCTCAGGAAATTTTGCAGTTGTTGTTCCTTTTGCAGAAGTGTCCCTTTACCACCGGCTTCTAACCACCAAAATGTGAGCCGCGCACACGCACACAGACGCACATACACCCACACAGATAGGTCTTATGTTTTGCCTTCATAGAAATGATGTGTGACTCTTTGATGTGTGTTTCTGGCAGTGGGCGCCTGCTAGGACACGAGGGCATGGCCGCTTTGCAGGGGAAGCCTCTAGGGTGGGGCTTATCCAGCACACTCATTCCTGATGGTCCTGCAGGAAAACCTGCCGGCAGAGATGGAACCTTAAAAAAATCTAGGGCACAAGGAAGATGGGGACTTTGGAAACCGGTTGCTCCAACATACTCATTTTACAGAAGAGGGAACTGAGGCCTGGAGGGATAAATGATCAATATTAGCCAGCTGGGCCATGGTCAAGATTAAACCAGAACCCAGACCTCCTCTGTCTAGTCAGAGTCAGCAAGCAAAGTGCCTGGGATGTCAGGCTGACTCCTGCTGCCGCCTCCAGTTCAAGGACAGGTGGTGACTTCTCCAAGGTTCTCAGGAAGCTAAGTTTATGACTTTCTAGAGAAGTCCTGTCTTACCTCCAGGTTCATTTGCAAGACCAAGGAGTATTTTTGGCAAGGGAATTTTTTTCTCCCTAGTGACTTACTCCATCATGTACCATTTGGCCTTTACAGTGGCTGAAAAGAGGCCGTAGAAAAACCTAGAACATTTAAGCTTATGTGTGTGGCAGCTGTCCTTAATGAGTGGAAGGGTAGAAGCTCAGAGTGGGTGATGTTTGGACGACGAGGGAGGAACAGCTGGAGCCAGTCAGGGAGTTAGGAGTAGATGTGTGTTCCCGCCAGCTGGGATTTGTTCAATTGTAAGTGAGGAAAAGACCAAATTTAAACTAGATTTAAAAAAATAAATAAATCTATTGGCTTGTGTAAGAGTTACTACTACAACTCCTTCAGGCACAATTTGATCCAGAGATTTCGATCATGTCGAATCATTCAAATACCTCCTTTCCCCTCCATCTGTGGTGGAGACCTGTAGTGTTCATTTAGTATCGCTCTGGCCATATCGGAAGGCCGTATTTCCCTGGCCCTTTGGGTTTAGGTGAGCCACGTGACAACTCCTAGCCAATAAAATGAGAGAGGAAGTCATGTGTGTTATTATGTCTCTGGAATCACAAGATGAACCTCCGAGTCCAGGAACGAAAGACAGTTGCCCTGGAGAGTTGTCTGACCCGCGTGGGACTTTATGTGAGGGAGAAACAAACCTCCTTTGGGTCAAGCTCCCGAGAGTCTGTGTGTGTTAGCTCAACGGAGCGTGGGCTACTTGACACACCGTCTCTGGGTTTTCCTTTTCTGAATTCTCAGGTGGGTTCTCCTTCAGCGGCCTGGGCTCACAGCCCGCCTCCAACAGAAGGGGCCACCTCTCCAGCCATGTGCCCTGCAGCCTGGGGATGTGCCACTCTGACTAGTCAGGCATGGGTCACGTGCCCTCCATAGCAAGGCTGATACTGGAGTGGGGTCCTCCAGAGAAAAATGGGGTACTGGTATCAGAAGAAGGCATTAACACCAAAACCAAGATGTCCAGTCCGGGTGTCGTGAGCCCCCGCTTAAATGATAGCCTTCCTGGGCTACCCTGGCATGAAAATTCAGCTCTGGAGCTGCTTGCTCTCACCATGGTTCTCTCCTGCTTCCTGTGGATATTATCTTGAGTAAGTAGGTTAAACTCTCTAAGACTCAGTTTCCTTACCCGTAAGTGGGATTGATACCACCCACATGCTCAGCTTTTGCCTTGACCAAACGGGTAGGACAATGAAATGCAAATGCCTGCCAGCGCCACAAGCACAGTGATGTGGAAGGAAAGTTAACGGGCTCTTGAAGGCAGCCCCTGAACAGGAAGGGAAACTCCATGTGGAGTCTGAGCTGCAGGAATGAAGACCTCAGACAGAGCAAGTCACCTCTGAGGAACGCCGCCGCTATCCTCCCAGAATGTTTTACAAACAGATCTTCCCTTCGCAAACCTAGCAGTCCAGGGGAGCCCAGAAATTTGTGGGGTTTTCAGCTCTTGCTTCTCCCTTCTCCAAGCCTGTCTTTTGCCCTTAAGTTAACTGCAAATCAAGATAATGTAAGTCAAGTGAGCACCCATTGCAGGGCATTATTTATGGGCAGGAAATGAGACAGGGACTATTTCCTGTCCTGAGGGCTCAGGGTCTCTGGTATAAAAATGTAGGAATGGGAAGGAGGGGGAGTTCAGAGGGTGGGAATGGTGGTGATTTGCTTCCCCATCTGCAGGCAGAGTCAGAGGGTTCTGATGTCGGCGCTGGCATTCCTGGGCTGACTGCCACCAGGGGTGGGGAAATGCCAACCTGCGTGCATTTTGAGTTTCTCTCTGCAAACATCCTGCAATCACACAAATAACTGGGCTCCATCGCCCCCGCTGCCTTCCCACTTGGTATTTGTATTTCCCATGGCATTCCATTGCTTCACATCGTCCCGCTGCGGAATTATAGGAGGTTCCTCTCCAGGGCAGCAATTAGAGACATTGCTTCACTGAACCAAGACTGGAGATGATGCTTCTTCCAAGAAACACCGGGTATTTATTATGGTCCAGGCACTGTGCTTAGAACTTGGAATGCTTTACTGGTTTAATCCTTGCAGTTTTTCAGAGAGGTGGTACTGTTATCACCTCCGTCTTTTTTATAGGCGAGAAGAAGGAGGCAGAGGGAATTTGTAGAAAGGATTCGAAAGCTAGCATGTGGGGAAGCCTGTGTTGAGTTGAAGCAACTGGGTCTTCAGCCTCGACTCGTGACCCTGAGGCTCTGTCTCCCATGCAGAGTGGCTCGGTCCCTCTGTTGTGCAAAGGGCAGGTCAGAATTTGGAAATCCCCTGACACTCCCAAAGTCTGGTGCCCCTCCCCCATAATTTCCCATGAGCCCATCCCTCACATTTCATGGTGAGGAGAACGTGTGCTTTGGCATCCCAGACTTGGATGAGAAAAGCCCTGTCTCTTCAGGAGTTGTGGGAGCTGAGTGGGTCCTCTGATCTTCCCCTCTTGAGCGCTCAGAGAAAACCAGGCATGGTCGTCGCTGATGAGATGGGGTGAGGATTCAGCAAGAGCGTGTACAAGGGCTGCTGGTGGCCCCGCCCACCACCTCCCCTCCTTGCCCCGCCTCTGAGCTGGTGGCAGTGCCAGGGCTTCACCCATTCGAGAGGTCATTGGATTTAGTCTCAAGGCCCGCGTTCCCTCGGACGACTTGTTCCTCTTCCTCTTCCTCCTTGGATCTTGTCCATTTTCCCAGACCTGGCTTCTTTCCTCTTCCTCCCTCACTTCCTCCCTCTCTGTCATTCTCATCATGGTCAAGTGTCCTCCCTGAGCACCCTTCCGACCCTGCCTGTGTTTGCCACGGTTTGGGAGGACCTAGCTGAGCTGCGGCCCCAGCAGGCGTGCCGGGCAGCCCACAGCTTGTCTATCCATCCTTGAGCCGGACGCTGCTCGGCTCTCCTAGAAGTGCCCCCACTGTCGTGTGCTTACAATCCCCTGGCAGTCTTGTAAAAATGTGGATTCTGATCACAGCTCTGGGGTGGGGCTTGAGGTCTCCCCCTCTAATGAACTCTCAGGTGATGCTGATACTGCTGGTCCACAGAGCCCATGCTGAGTAGCAAGGCCTTCGGAGATGTGAATACATCCCTCAAAAAAGAGACTCCACGGCCACCCCAAAGCAGCCCTGGCGCCTGGAGGCCCTCCTGGCCCAACAGGCCATTCCAAAGGAAAATCCAAACATGCCTGGGGTGCGGACTTAAAGGAGTGAGGCTCACATTCCATCTTATTTGCCAGTTGCATGTGTGCTTTGGAGCCAATGGTTCTCAGTGTGGTCCCTGGACCGGCAGCATGAGTATCACCTGGGAACTTGTTAAAAACGCAAATTCTCTGGCCCGCCTTTAGACCCACTAAATCAGATGCTCTGCAGATGGATCCAGGAATCTATGCATAAGGAGCATTCCAGGTGTTTGAGAACCACTTCTTGGGTAACTCTTTAACATAGTAGGTCTCAATCCTGGTGGTATGGAAGGGTCACCTGGGGTGAGCTCTAAAAATACAGACCAATTATATCAGACTCTCTGGCATGTGTGGACTGGGTATCCAAATTACACAGACATACACACACACACACAACTGCAGCCTAGATTTAGGGCCACTGGTTTCCCCTTCCCAGATACCATTTAGCCATATCTGAATGGAGACGCTAAACACTAATAGCAGTGCAGTAACAGGGAAGGTGCAGGGCTGGCAGGTGAGAAGCATCTGGCAGGGAGGACATTCCAGTGAACCCAGCCCACCTCTGTTCAGATGGAGACTTACCTGCTTCAAAAAGGGCACCTGACTATGATGAGAGTAGTGCCAAAGAAGAGAGAACGGGAGGGGGTGGGGGCGGGGGCGGGGGCGGGGGCGGGGGTGGGGGAGGGGGTGGGGGTGGGGGAGGGCCAAGATCGAGGATGCAGCCGTGGCCCAGAGCCCCTGGGTCTCCATCGTTGGCCTCACTAGAGGGGCAGGAACTGTCCCCGCCACGTCTGCTGTCTCTGCTTCACCTCCTGTTGGGAGGCGTCTGTTGGTTCTCATCTAGAAAGTTCCCTTGGCTGTTGAGTTTCCATCTGATGTTTTAAAGGCAGCTCAAGAAAAGACGGAAAGCCATGAGGTCGCCTTTCTGGCCCTGGACCACCTACCAAGAACCCCTTCTCTGCTCTGAGAGTTTTGCTTTTTCTATTTTTGCTGGATGCCTGCGCGTGCAGGGCTCTGACCGTCAGCTTCCTTCCCCCTTTCCTCGTCTTTGTCTCACATCTGTGCCTTGCTCTGGAGCAACCACAAATACCAGGCGTGTTCTCATTCCAGCCGTCATGCCCAGTAGCGCACTGGCGAGGCCAGGCTTTTCTTCCTTCCTTCCGCATCCTCCCCTCGCTGTGGGGATGATGATCAAGGTAATGAAAACCCTCCCGGCTCTCCCTCTTCCCCCAGATCTCCTCTCCACCACTCAATAGCAGCTTTGTTTCCGTAGAGAACAAACCTGAAACCCATCCGGCCCCGACAATTGTTGTCTGCCGGCTCCCGTGCCGTTTGGATTCTGACTCCATTAGAGATCTTGTAATTTAAACTTCATCTTGCTTATTAGAAATGCAAAAATATTATCTAATAATATTGAAAATCTCGGCGAGAGCAGTCAAAGCCTCTTTTCTCCCATCCCTTCCTCTGCTGGTCTCCCGGCCCCGCCCCCCGTGTGGGTCACTCTGAGGCCTGGGTTCCCTGCATTGTGTTGGAATTTGTTCATCTTCAACAAACGTGATGAATTGCTCACCTGTGTCCCGGGTTCTAAGGCCGAGACGGGCTGGCTGAAGTTTTTTTATTTGGGGAAAGAAACTGAAGGTATCAACTCTGGTCTTCCTGCCCTCTCTGGGTTTTCAGCTGAAAATTTCAGCAGCCTCATCCTCTTTATGCTTGGAACTGTTTATTCTGTGTGGTCAAAAATGAATGATTGTTCTGGATAACGTTGCTGCAAAAACAATGAGCTCTCCTCTCGCCCTCCTCCCCACCTGCCCATTCCCTGCTCCCTGACTCTTTGCAGCGATGGTCCTTGGGAACCCCTGGATGAGCGCACGTGTGTGAGTGTGTGTGCAGCGGGATCTGGATGGAGGGAGCAGCTATTCCTTGTTCATTTCCCTTAGAGCTGATGATTCAAATGTCGCCATCCCAGTCGTGGGTTTGACCCAGCCCTCCTGGCCTCTGAACTCAGGAGGTGCTTGCGCTACTTTGTTCAAGAAAGGGTAGCTCTGCCATTGTGGGGAGAGTCACATATTCCCTTTTAGGATGAAGGCGGGTTGTCCACTATAGTCCGTTTCATTCTCAAAAGCCTGTATTTCCACCCTGTGAGCCACCGCCAGAGTGGTGGGCGACCTGTGTGCCCCGTGTCAGTGTCTAGACCCCTTGGCCCTCCTTCCTCAACCCCCACTTGACCTTCCCAAGCGGTTCCATTCAGCTTTGTCTCCTACGTGAGGAGTAAAGGCGAGACCTAGAGATGGCAACAGGTTTGGATGCCTGAAGGATGGTCCTCAAGGTTCTCCTGAGTGGGCTAGGACCAGCAGGCTCTGCATCACCAGGCAACTTGTTTCAAATGCAAATTCTTGGGTCCCAGCGTAGACTTACTGAATGAGACACTTTGGGGATGGGTCCCAGTGTTTTCACAAGTCCTCCTTTGGTGGTGATAATGCATGCTTGAGGCTCAGGCCCACTGCCACGGTCTCATTCCGAAGAGGTCAGGAGGAGGACATGGACACAGCCTGAGTCCCACTGGGTCCATAACATACTGGAAAAGAAGAGGATGGGATTTGTTGTTCTCACATGTACAGGAGGGAGGTCAGACTTTTCTGGAGAGGTCTGGCATCCTCTCCATGGGTTCAGACTTGTTAACAGCTTTTCTTCCTGAAAAAGTGGGTTTTCTCCCCGTCTGGGTGGGGCGGCTGGATTGTTTGGGTTTGTGAAAGTGGCTGGCTAGATGTGGGCACACAAGAAAATAGATCAAATGGAGAAAATGTACTTTTCAGTTGGGTCACACATTCAACATTAAGTGATGACTTCATGGTAATAGTAATTATTATTCCCTTAACTTGTACTAGCTCAGAAACCACAAGGCATGGTTGAGTTGTGAGGCATTTAGGTGGAGAAGAAGGCATGGCCCGTGACCCACAGTTCAATGCTGTGGTCTTTCCAATGTGTGCTCTTTCCAACGGTGAAACGACTTATATCAGGGACCCCCCTTTCTAAACCTACAGTTAGAGCCTGTTCTCACCAGAGCTGAGTTTAGAGGCAGCTGACCATCAGGCCCTTAATAAACTAAAGACTATTTATCAAACATCCCCCGCAGGTGTCTCAGTATTGAACACTACTAAAAACAAAGAAAGAAAGGAAGTCTTACGAAGTTAATTGTAGCCTTACTGTACAATCCAGCAATCGTGTGCCTGGGCATTTACCTCACTGAGTTGAACACCTTAGCCCACAGAATAGTCTATACATGAATGCTTATGGCAGCTTTATTCATAATCACCCCAAAGTGGAAGCCACAATGATGTCTTTCAATAGACAAGTGATTGAGAAACTCAGAAGTATACATACAGTAGGATACCATTCAGCCACATAAAGGAATGAGCTAACAAGCTGTGCAAACACAGAGATGACTTACATGCAGTGAAATAAGTTAGTCTGCAGAAGTCCACACTGTGTGATTTTTTTATATGATATTCTGGAAAATATAAAAATATATACAGTAAAAAGTCAGTGGTTGCCAGAGTTTCCAGAGGGAAGGAGTTGCATAAGTGGAGTGCAGGGGATATTTTAGGACAATGAAACTATCTTGTTTGATTCTGTATGGTGTATACAGAAAACTATGCACTTGTCAAAATCTGTAGAACTTTATAGCACAAAGAGGGAACCTTAATGTATGCAATTTTTAAAAGTCTAGGACAGGGCTCCCTAACCCCCAGGTCATGGACCGGTACCATGACCTGTTAGGAATTGGGTCGTACAGCAAGAGGTGAATGACAGGTGAGTGAGTGAAGCTTCCTCTGTGAGTATAGTTGCTCTCCATTGCTTGGATCACTGCCTGAGCTCTGTCTTCTGTCAGATCAGGGGTGGCACGAGCTTCTCATAGAAGCGCGAAGCCTGTTGTGAACTGTGCATGTGAGGCGATTGCACGCTCCTTATGAGAATCTGCCGCCTGATGATCTGAGGTGGAGCTGAGGTGGTGATACTAGTGCTGGGGAATGGCTGCAAATACAGATTAACATTGGCAGTGAGGGTTGACTGCACAGAGACCATAATAAATCAATTACCTGCAGGCTCATATCAAATCCCTGTCAATGAGTGGCAAGTGAGTTGATGGACTTCACTCGTACAGCTGCATCTGGTGGGAGCTTTTAAGTCTGAATCCAACGTGTATTTTAGTCTGCGTGTGGCCCACTCATTATTTTATTTACCACTTCCACCTGTGCCTCTTTTTCTTTCAATGGTGAGTTGTAGAATTATTTCACTATATATTATAATATAATAATAATGGACATAAAGTGCACGATAAATGTTATGCTTTTGAATCATCCCCAAACCATCCATCCTGCCCCGGTCTGTGGAAAGATCGTCTTCCATGGAGCCGGTCCCTGATGCAAAAAGGTTGGGGACTGCTGGTTTACCAGATTGGGGGATCACAGGGTGGAATGCAGAACTTGACAAAAGAATCTAGCAGTATTATAAGTGTATGAAATAAACTAACAAGGGGTTGGGGGAGAAGGTGCAGACCTAACTAACTTTGAAATGAGTAGGGTCTGTAAGACTAAAGGCAAAGGAATTGCACCTAGGAAGTGGACTGTGGCTTACAAAGCTGTTTTCCCTAAGTTATGAGCTAACAGTTCTGATGCTACTATACAAGTATATACAAAATATCCAGAATTTATTTATTAAAAAATTGTTTATTTATTCTTACATGTTTAAATGTCATCACCTTCGACATATTCTCCGTTTGATGCAGTACACCTATCAAGACGCTTTTTCCACTGCTCAAAACAGTACCTCGTCAATTTTGATGCCTTTTCGTGCTTCTGCCATTTTTTGTTTCACCTCTTTCATACCGGCGAAACGTTTCCCTTTGAGGACTTTCTTCACCCGGGGAAACAAAAAAAAGTCACTCCAGGTAAGATTGGATGAATAGGGAGGGTGGGGCACATGGGGTCGCGCTGTTTTTGGTCAAAAACTGCTGAACACTCAGTGGGCAGGTGTGCTCGTAAACCACCCAGCATGAAAAGGGCAAATACGTTGAAAGGATCTCCAGAAAAATTCACTGAAGTTGAATGCAGCCTCTCACAGTAACACTCGCTGGTACATTGATGCTAATGGATTGCTAGAACACTTACCTGGCAGGCAAAGCCTGTACCACACGGGGCCCGCCCTCTAAAAGATAATTCTGGGTTTTGGGGGGTTCCCCCACATGTGCTGAAACTGAACAATCAAGTAGATGAATGGTGGATGCTGGGCGGCTGGTTTCTCACTGTGGGAGTGGGATTTTGCAGCTAAGCAATGGGAGGAAGCTAGAGTGAACCACGTGGCAATGGGCTAGAGTTGGAAATATCAGCACAAAACCATCTTTGGCTTAATATAGATATAGATACAGATAGCGACATATGGAAAGAATTATCAATATATGAGTGCGTGTAAACATGGACTAGTATATGCAGGTACATGCCTTGCTTTGACTGCTGAAAAGGCTTAGAATCAATCACACCCCAGCAGCAACAAGCATACCTAGAGCCAGATCTTGATTTCTAGTACTACTTTACAATAAAAGTAGCTAGAGCTCCTTGAAGAAATTGTTGATCCCAGGGCTGAGGCAGGAATTACTCAAGATGAGACTGGATCATCTGTAGAGGCAGAAAGTAAGGAAATGATCAAAACTCAAGCAAATAAAACAATACAATAAACCACACACACACACACACACACACACACACACACACACACAACACACACACAGTGACGGGGTAGGACAAAGAAACACAGATGCCAACTGAAATTCCCAGTGGTCAAGGCTGCCACAATTTGAACCACAAAATAAAGCAGTACTGGATTAGAAACCAAACTATAAAATAAATATCCATGAGTCCATAGTGATATAAAGAAATGGGTGACAGTAGTCACCTCTCCTGTGCAGGAGAATTTCGAATAACTTGTGCAGATGCTCTGCCCTCAAGGAAGTGTGACCTAGCGACTTCTTTCCAAAGAGTCCAATATGAAAAGAGGGAGGAAATGAATAACTTTTCAGTGAGGAAACCTGAGAAATTCTGCCTCAGGCAGGTGATCAAGGCCAAAGCCTGTAGTGATGTCATGTTTCGAGCATGCATCCTTGATATGATGTGATGAGAATGCCCTTCACCTCTGTGGTCATCTTTCCCAAAACTCCTAACCCCCACCTTATGAGAAAAACATCAGACACATCCAAATGGAGGGACTTGCTAAAAAGTACCTGACAAGTAGGCCTCAAAACCATCAAGGTCATGAAAAACAAGGGAAGTCTGAAAAGTGTCACAGCCAGTAAGAGCCTAAGTAGATATGATGTCTAAACACAAGCAGGATCCCGGATAGGATCCTGAAGCAGAAACTGCCATTCAGGGAATACTAAGGGAATCTAAATAATGCATGACCCTTATTTAATAATAACGTATCCATATTGGTGCATTAATTTTGACAAATGTACTGTGTTCACGTAAGATGTGGACAAAGGAGGAGATTGAGGGTGGGGTATATGGGAACCCTGTACCAACTTCACAACTTTTCTGTAAATCTAAAACTCTGCTAAAATGCAAAATTTATTTTAGAAAAACATAACAGAGAAGGCTCTTGTCCTTAGAGATTAAAGTCAAGATCAAGGACACAGATAAGGAGTCATAATAAAATACTGAGAACAGGTTCAATATTGAACTGTCTGTGAATGAACGAAGGGATAAAATGACTATAACATATTCGATGTTCAGGGAAATCTGTCAGCTCCTTTGAGCTCCATGAAAGCGGGGACTTGCTTGCCTGCCATGGTCCCAGTAGGTGGGGGGATGGAGGCATTTGGGGATGGTGGAGGGGCTGCAATTATTCATGGGTGGTCAGAGAAGGTTGTGCTAAGGAGGTGACATTTAAACAAAAACCAGGAGGGAGAGGGAGGAAACCAGGTATCTGGGGGGCAGGAATGATGGGAGGTTGTGCTTAGGACTTTGGAAATAAAAAACGTCATTCATCTAAGAATGTCGGGGAAACAGGTGAGATTGGATTTAAGCAATTAATTGGTGTTTTTCTGTGTGGAAATGACCATTCCGAATTTTAGCTAAGGGAGAAATCGGGGGGATTTGGGGAGTTAAACAAGGCTTTGGGGGAGGCTGGAGGAATGTGAAGGAAGTAAGAGAAATACTCTCCATGTAAGAAGGCACTGAGGATGCAATGAGGGAGGATGAAGGGGAAGTCAGGCTGCCTGCGAGGAAGGGGATGGGATCGGAAGGATTGAGAGGCAGGGAGGGTTCTTGACCTTGATGTATGGAGCATTCCAGTGGTGGCGTCAGGGGAGCGTAGCCCTGACAGGAGGAAGCAGGAGGATTGAAGGAGGAAGGCGGGAAGACTGGAGTCTAGAGCTTTCTCGGGAAACTGTTGGGGTCTCTGGGTGATATGAAGACTTTGCCTGGGGTTGGCTGTGGGCATGGAGAGGAATTAGCAACTGGTGACGGGTGCATCAGAGAGTTGCTGGAGAGGGAGAGCTCCAAGATAGGCGGGGCTTCTCCCAAGGATCCCTGAAACTGGCAACGGCAATAAATACCCCCAGTCCCGGGAATCCGGGAGGGAACCTATGGGCTTCCCCACCTAATGCCGGTACAGCTCGGAGTCAGTGGTATCTTCTCAGTGGTCTATGAGTTGGATTGGTGGTTGTTATGGAACGGAAAAAGAAGGAAGCTGTGTCCTCTTATAGCTTAAGGGTTGTAATTCCTGTAGTCTCTACGAAGAATCTCACACTCTTCTGAGTTTTCTTTGATTGTCAGCGGCTCTCAGCTGAGGACATGTGGCAATGTCTGGAGATATTGTTGCTTATCAGGACTCAGAAGAGGGGTTCTCTTGGCATCTAGCAGTTAGAGGCCAGGCATGCTGCTAAACATCATAAAATGTACAGGACAGACCCCCATGATAAAGAACCATCCAGGCCAAAATATCAACATGTGACATCCAAAATCTCTAGTCCCTCATAACCTGGGAAGAAGGTTAGTCTGTCATTCTAGAGGTGAAAAGTTAACAAGATTCAGAGTGATTCTATGCTTCTCAGCTGGATATCCTTGGAGGTATTTGGGTTGTGGAGGGGTGGTCGTGGGGGTCACAGTGCATGGGGGGGATGGCAGGGCACTGCTTGCAGTGAGTGGGTGAGTGTCAGGGATGCTGAATGCTCTACCATATATGGACATTCCTGTCAATCCTCTTGCAGGAAAAGTCTGGTATGGAAATACCCAAGGCCTGATAGTTGCAGGGACAGAACTCGGAATGCCTTCCTGCTTCTTTCTCCTCTGGGATGTGTTTCCTTGAATCAGAAGAATAATTTGCATCTCTTTGGCCCTCCCCTGTCTGTTAGCAGAGCCCTTCTCACGGAGACTTGCTTGCCTATCCTCCATGGCCAAGATGCGCCAGAGTTTTCAGCCATCTTCCATGAGTATTGTACAGTAACAGACGCCTTTGTAGTCTCACCTATAAAATGGGGGAAGCAAGGACACGCATGATGATCATGGGGATGAAATGAGATTGTCCGTGTAAATTCTTTGTCTATTGCCTAACGCGAAGGGAGCAGGGAGACTCCAGGAGGAGGCCGTGTTCACAGCGTTCACGGCAGGCAGGAGCCTAGGAGCCAGCACCTTTCACAACCGCATGGAAGTTGTTCACATCTTCAGCCCTGTGAACGTCCCCCGCCAGGCATCAGGAAGGGGCCGAGGAAGCCATGTTGGCTAACATTGGCTAAAGACCTGCCTTCAGGATAAGCTGTTCTTGGTGGGCGCCTTCGTTTCCGGGGTGGGGGAGGGGCTGAACAACAGTACCCCAAACTAGGGGGCTTTCACAGACATGAATGGCAATTCTGGAGGTCTGAAGTCTGAAATCGAGGTGTCCCGGGGTTGCTTCCTTCCGAGGGCTCTGTGGGAGGATGCATCCCTTGCCTCTGACCCAGCTGCTGGTGGACTCGGGCGTTCCTTGGCGCGTGAGTGGTTTCTCCTGCTGTCTTCATTTCTCTTCCCACTGTGTGTGTCTGTCAGGGTCCAAGTTTCCCTCTTCTATAAGGACACCAGTCATATTGGATTCGGGCCCACCTTAATGACCTAGTTTCAATTTGCTTACCTCTGCAAAGGCCCTGTTTCCAAAAACAGTGACATTCTGAGTCACTGGGGGGAGTTTCGTATCTCTTTCAGGGGGACAAGAGAAAATGGCAATGCAAAGCTGAATCAACCCACCTGGCTGGGGTGGCCTGATGGTCCCGTCTCTAACTCTTTATTTCTTAGGACTGTAAACATCCCTGTGACTTTCGGGGGCAGGGGGAGGAATCAGGTCAGCTGA
>CAUYQG010163013.1:0-11796 GCA_963574415.1 Tarsius wallacei
CTTAGTCTGTCCTTTCAGAGGGAGGAGGATTGCTTGGGGCCAGGAGTTTGAGTTCAGCCTGGGCTATATAGCAAGACCTTGTTTCTACAAAGAACCATTCCACTGGTACATACACATTTATTTACAAGTCAGTTGTTATCATTCTATTGTAAAAAAGAACTCTTCCTTCAGTCCCACTTATTTATTGGCTTATCATTCAGTGTGGAATCATGAATTTTTTTTTTTTCAGTAAGCCCTGGAATTGTTTTTAAATGCATAAGCTATTGCTTTAATTGGAAAATAATTTATATACTATAAAATTCACCCATTTTCATGAACAGTTCCACAAATTTTAATAAATTCATAGTTGTTTTCAGGAATCACTAAAATCATATTTTATAATGCTTTAGAAGTTCTCTTGTGCCCCTTTGCAGTCACTTCCCACCCTCAACTCAGACAACCAGCAATCTCTTCCACCTATGTAGTTTTGCCTAATCCAAAAATTTCATACAATATGTAGTTATTTTGTGTCTGGCTTCTTCCACTTAGCTAATGTTCCTGAGTCATCTTTGTAGCTGCATCAATCAGTAAGTAGTTTGTTGTTTTCGCATTGCTAAGTAATATGTAGTCCATTGTATGGAAATATCACATTTTACTTATGTATTTACCTGTTGCTAGACATTTGGGCTGTTTCCATTTTTTGACTATTCATGAATAATGTTACTATGAACAATCATGAAAAAGTTTTTGTGAGGATGTATTTTTTAATTCGCAATGATACATACCTAGGGGTACAACTGCCAGATTCCATGGACTCTATGTTTAACATTTTGAGGAGCTGGCTGGGAATGGTGGGTTACGCCTGTAATCCCAGCACTTTAGAAGCCCGAGGCGGGAGGATCTTGAGCCCAGGAATTCGAGACCAGCCTGGGCAACACAGTGAGACCTTGTCTCCACATTAAAAAAAAAAAAAAAAAAGTATCTTGAGGAACGGCTAAACTGTTTAAACTGTTCCTCAAAGTATAAAGTGCCGAACAATTTTCCATTCCAATGTATGAGATATTGTATGTTGGTTGTGTACAAGGGATGAAATTTCTACACATCGTCATCAAGGCTTGGTATTTTCTGTCTATCTGTCTCTCTCTCTAGCCAGGATCTCAACCAGGCTCTCACCCAGGCTGGTGTACAGCAGCATGATCACTGCTCACTGCAGCCTCAACCTCTTGGGCTCAGGCTCTCTGAGGTTTTAATCTGCACTTCTCTAATGACTATTATGCAGAGCATCTTTTCACGTGTTTGTCATTCACATATTCATACATATAATTATTGCAAAGTATCTATTCAAATCTTTTTGCATTTTAGAAATTAGGTTTCTTTTTCTTTTTCTTTTTTCTTTTTTTAGAGACAGGGCCTTACTTTGTCACCAAGGCTGAATTGCAGTGGCATGATCACAGCTCTCTGAAACCTGGAACTCCTGGCTCAAGTGATCCTCCAGCCTCAGCCTCCCGAGTAGCTAGGACTACAGGCACACACACCACCACAACTGACTAATTTTTTGAATGGTTCTTTGTAGAAACAAGGTCTTGCTATATAGCCCAGGCTGAACTCAAACTCCTGGCCCCAAGCAATCCTCCTCCCTCTGAAAGGACAGACTAAGAGGGAAGCCATTTTACCTTGTTCCTAAACCCTAACACAAAGATGAGAAAGTAGAAACTATGCCCTGGAGGAATGCATTCTTTTGGTAAAGATTAACTTTGTTGACTTTGTCTTTTCAGAAACCTTGATCCCTCAAACATGACCAGTATCTGCCCATTGTAATCTTAAAATAGACCCCTGAAGATGTTCAGACCAGACCCCCCTTTCTTCCTCAGCGTCTACAAATCATCCACCCCATGCCTGGGAAGCGGGAACCAGACCCGCCCCCACCCCTTCCCCAGGATCTGCAAATCATCCGCAAGTGGTCAGCACGAAGTCATGACAGTCACGTGTACTTGATTGCAACAACTCCAGCGCAGAGGATTTAAGTCTGGGGCTTGAGGGGGTGGAGGGCACACTCATCTCATCTTAAAGAGTTGGCCCTCTTCCTGACTGTGGGAAGTGATCTTTTCTTAAATAAATCTTTTCTTTCTTCATCTTTCTGTGTTGCAAATCTTTGTGTTACTCTAGCAGTGCTATGCCCCCTCCAGACCCTCAGTCCCTAACACCTTCAATCTCCCAAAGTGCTATGATTATAAGCATGAGACACCAAGCCCAGCAGGTTGTTTTATTATTGAATTGCAACATGTTTTATATATATATTTAATACAAGTCTTTTATCAAACATATTTTGCATTTTTCCCAATATTAGTAAATTTTCTTAATGATGTCTTTTTAATAGCAAAAGTTTTTAATTTTTATCAAGTCCAATTTATGAATCTGTGTATCAACTTTTAATCAACTTAGTTTGTATTTTTGTGTCACGCCTAAAAAATTTTTGCCTAACCTAAGATCACAATGTTTTCTTCTGTTTTCTTTTAGAAGTTTTTTAGTCTTCGCTTACTTTTAAGTTTATGATCCATTTAAAGTTAATTTGTGCAAATTCTGCAAGAGTCAAGATTCATTATTTTTGCATATGAATATAGGTTATTACAATACCTTTTTTTGAAAAGACTACCCTCTCCTCATGTAACCTAGAATTTTTTTCAAAACATATCTTCCAAAAACCCATGAAATGTAGTGTCTAAGTGGGTATGTAGCAAAAAAGGAGTCACTTAAAAATTAAAGTTTTAAGGCCTGGAAGCTAACTGCGGATGAAATTCTGGGCAGAAGTAAGTCAGAACAAGTTGGCTAGTCTGGAAAGATTTGGTTTACACATGTTAAGTTGGAACTAGTAAGATGTGCTACTGAAAATTTCCAGCAGGTGGTTAGAAATTCAAGACTCGAGATACCATCTAACTCCAATCAGAATGGCTATCATTAATAACTTAAAAAACAACAGATGCTGGAGAGGATGCAGGGAAAAGGGGACACTTCTACACTGTTGGTAGGAGTGTAAATTATAAATTAGTACAAACTCTATGGAAAACAGTGTGGTGATTTCTAAAAGATCTAAAAATGTATCTTCTATGCAACCCAGCAATCCTCCTTCTGAGAATATACCTGGAGGAACACAAATCATTCTACAAAAAAGATACCTGCGCATGCATGTTTATTGCAGCACTATTCAAAATAACAAAACATGGAACTAACCATGTTGCCCATTGTAAGGTTCTGGATATATAAAAAAAAGTACATATACACTATGGATGATTATGCAGCCATAAAGAAGGACAAGATTATGGACTTTGCAGCAAATTGGATGGATTTAGAGTATATCATACTCAGTGATCTACCACAGAAACAAAGAACTGAGTACATAAATCTCACTCATAAGCAGACTCTGAACATTTATCATAATACTATTAGAAAGGGATGGGGGGAGGTACGGAGACACATAACATCAACAAGGGTACCTAATCCAAAACCAGGCAAAGCGGAAACCAAAGGGAGGCCCCAAACTTCACCTGTCCAAGGACTACTTATGTACCTAATCCAGAATTGTACCCCACATCTTTAAAACAAAATAATTCAAGACTCAAATACAAGGAAATGAACCATATTAGAAATGTTCATTTAAGAGTTAACAACGGGTCAGGTACAATGGCTCAGCCTGTAATCCCAGCACTTTGGGAAGCTGAGGCAAGTAGATTGCCTGAGCCTGCGGGATCAAGACCAGCCCCGGCAACTTGGCGAGACCTAGTCTCTACAATAAAATAAAATTAAAATTAAATAAAAATTAGCCAGGTATGGTAGCGCGCGCCTGTAGTTCCAGCTGTTTGAAAGGCTGGGGCGGAAGGATCACTGGAGCCCAGCAGGTTGATGCTGGGGTGGCCTTAAGAGTGTCACTGCACTCAGGCCTAGGCGAAGGAGTGAGACTCCAACTAAAAAAAAAAAAAAAGGTAATAGCTGAAGGCATAGAAAATGAGCATAGGCAGGGAAAAAGAGAGATGACCCAAAACTAAATACTGGGTAATGTTCATTTAACAAGTGACAGAAAAATTGAAGCTGGGAAAAAAAAAAAAACTAAAAGAAGAAATAATTAAAACAGAGATACAAAGAAAACCCAGTCCACATAATTAGTGGAAGAAAAAAGAAAAGAGATACAAGAAAGAACTGGTGAACAATATCAAATGCAACAGAACTTTTTTTTTTTAAGCATCCATTGAATTTAATGTCCAGGGGACAATGATGATCATCTTAGAAAAGCAAGTTTACCAAAAAAGAGTATTTTGAAATTTGTATCAGTTCAGCAGTACAAAATGTAAGCTTCATGCCATTATTTACTACCAAAAAAAACCCACTGATTTTAAAATATAGCTTTACCAAAATATATTTCAAATCAACAAATATTAATCAACAAAGGTTAATATATTTCAGCCATTTTTAATTTGCTAATTGTCACAAAGATGTTTTCCCAGTAAAAATTCACAATAGCTCAACAGCAAACAAGTTTTCATGTTAAAAAAAAAATCAGTCCTAGCCGGGCTCGGTGGCTCAGCCTGTAATCCCGCGCCTTGGGAGGCTGAGGTGAGTGGATTGCCTAAGCCTGCAGGTTCGAGACCCGTCTGGGCAACTTGGCGAGATCTCATCTCTACATCTCTTTTCTCAAAAGAAAAATTAGCCGGGTGTGGTAGTACACGCCTATAGTTCCAGCTACTTGGAAGGCTGAGGCGGAAGGATCCCCAGAGCCCAGCAGGTCTAGGCTGCGGTGGCCGGGAGCAGCCACTGCACTCCAGTCTGGGTGACAGAGTGAGACTTCAACTCAAAAAAAATAAAAAATAAAAATAAAAAAATCATTCCTTAAAATCTTATTTTTCTAAAAATTTAATATCTGACAGAAATAAAAGACAATGATAAGATAAAGCATATATTTTGCTATAAAATTGTACACAGAATTTAAGCAGAAACATCATTTATCTGAAAAAACAAAAAGTTAAAACCACTTTCACACTGAACTAAGGTTTTCATACAATCCTATTAACAATTATTAATTTAACATGTTCATTTAAATGTTATTCTAACCAGACTTCGAAAGATCTCCCTCTTGAATTTATAGATGCTTAATTTCTCCATATTATAATTTTTTTTTTTTGAGTTCGAGTCTCACTCCGTCGCCCAGGTTGGAGTGCAGTGGCACAGTCACAGTCACCCCAGTGTCAACCTGCTGGGCTCCAGAGATCCTTCTGCCTCAGCCTTCCACGTAGCTAGAACCACAGGCACACGCTACCGCACCCAGCTAATTTTGATTTATTGTAGAAACGAGGTTTCGCTAAGTTGCCAGGGGTGGTCTCGAACCCGCGGACTCAGGCAATCCACTCGCCTCGGCCTCCCAAAGCTGAGCCACCAAGCCTGACCTACTATAATTTTTTAACATCAATTATTATAAATTCTAGAATTGTTTTTAAGTAACAGTAACCATAGTAATAGAACACATTTTTCAACAATGGTAGTGAGTACAGTACTGTATATGCTATAACTAAAACACGAGATTTAACAGATGAAAGGACGTAAAATGGGAGTGATATACCCAATGAGCAGCCACTTTAACACTGCCTACTTCTGTCATGTTTTTCTAGCAGTTCACTTTAACTTGCCCACTAATCACTAGCCAAGGACAGAACTGGTTTCTCACAGGTAGCTACTGATAACTGTTTTATAACCTCTCCCCAGCTTGTTTGCATTAATTCGCTTTTCTATTTCAAGTTTCTGCCTCCACCCATAAGACCCAAGTTAACCTAATCAGCCCTTTGAGACCTTCATGACACAGACAGACCTCCCTCACCACGGCAGCAATCCTGTGACTAAATCGCCCATCAGCCTTCATCATGGTGATGTCAGTACCTGTGCTTACCTGTCCCCTTCATGATGACATGGAACAGACCACAACCACCTTAACAACCTTCTCTGCCCCCCCACCCACCCCAAGGGAAAGTTCAAAAGCTTTCAACTTCAAGCAGCCATTCGCTATAGCTTTGTTAAATTCTGGTGTGTCCATGTGGCTCTTTGAGCTGTGGCTGCCATATTTCCTAGCTTTGGCCCCCTCCCCTACTTTGGGGAGGTGAATCTCCCCTCTCTCTCTCTCCCCAATTTATTTCTAAATAAACTGTATTTTCCCATCTAACTTCTGTGAAATTCTTTGCATCTTTTATACAGCACCAGATCATACAATGCAAGGTAGGTCTAAGCCAACATTTTGGAGGCCCAGCTGGGATATCTTGGTAAAAGAGTGTTGGAAAAGACTTAAATGTGTTAGGAGGTTCAGGGGCAGGTTTAAGGAAGCAGACCTTTGCTCAGGATTGAATACTGCCAGGAAGTGGGAGTAATTCTGTGATTACACATCTGAATAAATCTTATCTATTGGAAAAGCCTAAAGCTGTGGTAAAGAAACAGTAGTCACTCATATCAGCTGGGAGAGGGATTTTTAATATTTTGTGCCTTGGACAACACTCATGTTTTGTCTGTGTTTAAACATGATGGAATGTTTCTGCCTTGATCCATGGTAGACACAGAGAGGGCTTGTCTAATGTTGATGTTCTATATAATTACTTATCTTCAAGAGAAAAGCACAAAGTTACTGTGAATGGTAGGCCAATTTCTACTAACAACTTCTAGCTGTCATGGACCCTTTTCTCTCTCTCTCCTAAAAAGCATGGAACAACTTTCATAAAACATTTCAACTACAAAATTACTCAATAATGAATCACAGAGACTTGGTTGATGGGTACAGTCTATGTACAAAATAGAGTAAGAATGTTTATAATTTAACGATTAAGTTGCAAGAAAAAATCAGCTGAAAGAAATCTAAATGGGATTCTTATCATCCTAACACTCTACAATGTAAAATCACTCTCAACTTTTCATTACCAGTTATTTTTTTCTCCAGTAGCTGTATACATAGTATGCAGATGATAAACAGTTTTCAGAAAAATAGTGTAAGTGAAAGACCTGGATTTGTAATCCATTTCCAACACGTATTGACCTGATGTGATTGACCTCAAATATGTTCATTAGCCTCTCTATGTCTCATCTATAAAATGGAAATACTATTTTCTCCAGCATTAGTATGAAGAAAAAAATAAAATACATATAAGATGCATTACAGAGACACTAACACTTTAGTAACCAATAAATCTGTTATTTTATTATTGTTGTATTGTTATAGTCTTTGTACAAAGATTTATCTTTTAAAAATAAAGCCTCCAAACTTAAAGTTGGTTATCATAGCAAAATACCTAAATCCTAAACTTCAGCTCTTTATGCTTATCATATATATACAAGACAACCAGAACATACTCACTCTGCTAAGTCTAGTAAAATCCAGTAAAAAGAAAGGACCCAGTAAGAACTGAGTATGCCCAATTCCTTCTCTCAATTTCATCAATCACAAAGAAATGGGAAATGTTGTTCCTATCCTTTTCCCATTCTAGGAGTCGAGTGCAAATTTTTTCCCCAATATGAAAGCATGAAAAACAGAAAAAGACTGTGCTAGATGCTAGGGGAATCAAAAAGTATAAAACATAAGCCACCGCGCTCAGTGGCTCAGCCTGTAATTCCCGCACTTTCCACGAGGCAAGTGGACTGCCTGAGCCCGCAGGCTCGAGACCAGCCTGGCCAACTTGGTGAGACCTTGCCTCTGCAATAAATAAAAACAATTAGCCAGGCATGGTAGTGTGTGCCTATAGTTCCAATTACTTGAAAGGCTGAGGTGGAAGGATCACCAGAGCCCAGCAGGACAACGCTGGGATGGCTGTGAGTGTGCCGCTGCGCTCCAGCCTGGGCGACAGAGTGAGACACCAACTCAAAAAAAAAAACAAAAACATGATCCTCACCAACAAATCTGAACAAGAAAATACCCCCTACCACAGTGGCTCACAGTGTAGCCAGACTGGAGTTTAGGAGATGAGGGTGAGATTCCCATAAAGGATGCACTGCAGATATGAAGAAAACAATTTGAAAATGTCTAGAATTCAAAATAGAACCCAGGCTGGAAATAAAGATTCAGCAGTGTTCAAAGTAATTATAATGGCTGTGGGAGAAGAGATGCCTGGGATAAAAGATCCTAGAGTAGAACAGGACCCAGGACAGAACTTCAGGGAGTGATAACATATGGGATGGGGCAAGAGGAGGAGCCCGCAAATGTGCCTTAGAAGAGGAGGAAGGATGAAGTGACCAGGACAATGTTTCTGTTTCTCACTTATCCATCCAGAGATCTTTCCACCCAATTAAAGGTTCTCAATCTTTCTCCTGGCAGATGGCATCCACATGAGCAACTTACTGTGAGCACACCTACATTTTGACAAATCCTCTAAATTTGCTAAGACGTAAATTCTGTTGCTGGGGAAGAGAGTGAGGTTGGAGGACAAGATACAATGAGTGAATAAGTATACAAAACCATGCTTAAGTCTTTTAGTAGCTGTTAGCAATACATCATTTATGGTGACACATTAGCACATATCAGACAGCCTTTGGTTTATGAAAAATTATCAAAAGTCTTGCTTCAACAACTTTGCCTGCCACTCAGGAGAGTAAATCAGAATTGCACGTCAGAATGATTTTTAAAGGATAATCTGAAATCTGTTCAGATGGTAATAGATAAATCACATTTGTCTGAAAACTTCATTTGAGAAAAACTGTACTCAAAGTATGCTGTTTCAATTTACCCTGTCTAAATTCACCCTCTCCCTCTCTGAAGGTCAGCGGCAGTAGACCCAAAACTTGGTTCCTTGTGGGGCATTTCAGCAGATATTTAATCACCAGAAAGTCAGAGACTTCCTAGTAAAAAGAATGACATGGAGAAAAGAAAGCATCTTAATAGTTTCCAGAGGATTACTTTTTGATTGTCAACATGACAAGTCATTCTTTCATATAAAATAGAATCTCTCTGATGAAAATTGGCTTTCTGCAAACTCATATTGGTTGCTTTCAGGACCCTGCATTTTCCAAGGTGTTTGGAAACTAGGCGGTGACTTACTTCAGAGTTTAGTCCTCCCCGAAATCCTAGTTAAGCGTCTTAATCCTACAATCTTGAACGCTAGGCTCTCTCAAACGATGAGTCCATTGCTAATATTTATTGAAAACTGGATTCAAGTCTCAAGACTCGTGGCGGCGAACTCTTACTCAAAAAAAAAAAAAAAAATCCTAAAATGAAGGCAGAAAGACGAGACTCAAGCTCAAGGAGCCAGGCAATCACAGGGAGAAAACAGGATAAGCGCACCGAGCTATGATAAAGATTAAATACATTTTACTTGCAAAGCAAAGCGCTGGGAACAGCGCCGAGCACACAAGCACGCCAACGTGAAGTAACAACCAGCACGGAGGAGGAGAAAAGGCGCTCGGGGAGCTCAGCGGAGCAGCGGAGGCCGGGCCTTCGGGAAAGGCGGCGCGTGGGAACCAAGAGACACACGGCGCGTCTCCGGGCGCCGAGGGCGGCTGACTCCCTGGGAAGCGTCAACGCGTTGTCAGGCAACGCTCTCAACAGCCCAGGAGGCGGCGGCGACGCTGCGGGCCTGGGAGCCGGACCACGTATCCAGGGCACCGTCCCCCGCCCGGCAGCTGCGAGACCCCCACCCGCAGGGAACTCCCGCCCCCAACCCCCTCCACCCCTGGAACTTGGGCACCTCCCCCATCCCGCGCAGCAGCCACAAGACCCCCCACCGACAAGAAACCCCCGCCTCCACCTCCAATAACTCTGGCACGGCCGCCGGCCTGGCAGCGTCCAGACCTCCGCCCCAGGCAGCCCCCGTGCTCGCCCCGGGATCGCGAAATACAGCCCTGGGACCCCCCCACCACCACCCCCGCCCTGGGCCACACCCCGCCGGGCATGCCCCCCCGCTCGCAACGGCGGACTCTTACTCAACAGAGCGGCTCGCGTCCGGGAAGACAGCGCTCTACAGATGCCTTCGCTGACCCAAGAGGTAGCGGAGGCCGCTCGGCGCGGGTACAATGTGACAGACCGCCCGGCCCGGGCTCCGCCTCCCAAGCCGAGCCCTCCCCCCGCCCTTCGCCAACCGCCGGGCGCGGCCCCGCCCCACTGCGGCCGCAAGGGAAGGCCGCGCGGCAGAGGACGCCCCCTGCCGTAGCGGAGGACGCAGAGCCGCCGCGATGCTGCGTCCACGGGCGATTGAACTGTCTAAATCTGAGCCCCTCCAAAACCCCGTGCACCGAACGGCCTGGGAACAATGTCAGAGCCTGAGAAAAAAGGAGAGGGTGGTGGTAAGAGGAAAACTGATGACACACCTCTCGGGGCATGACGCCTGGCCCAGGAGTCTGCTCAATGTTGAGCTTTCATTACCAATTTCAACATGTTATTCAGTTCACCTCAATACTGAGCGGCCCATATGCTACCCCCAGAAGAGAGGGCTCTAGCTTTCCAGGAGAGTGGAACCACGTGTACTAATGAGCTATTATTTCACCCTAAATTACTTTGTAAAGTGGTTTTAAAGGCCAACTTTCTCCAGCTGGAAATCAATGTCAAAATCGCAGGTTGTGGATTCGATAATTCTGTTTTTAACTGATTGTTACGATGCACTGTAACGTTTATAAAAAGCACCTACAGAGATTTATAGACATCGAGGAAGGGTTACTAGACAGTCGTGAAAGCATTCGTAGTGTATCTCGCTGAACTGTATTTTTAAAGATTAATGTGAGTTCCTAAACAGTAAAGTTAGGAAAGAGCATTTCAAGCAATGCTGACACATATGCAAAGTCAAAGTCAAAGTACTGGCATTGCTCGAATGAAAAGTTTAAGAGGGAACTAAAGAGCGATGAAGCTGGAGAGGTGCGCAGGGACAGGTTATTACGAGCTGTGATGCTACTTTTTTTCTTTCTAACAAAGAAAAAAAAAATTTTTTTAAACTTATTTTTGTTAACTGCACACCTATACCAGGTGTTAGAGATAAAACAAGGAATGCAGACCTGGTCCCCGTACCTTGAAACTCAGAACCTTGCACTCATGGAGAGAAGGGACGGAAAGAAAAGAAGACCTAAAACTAGTAAACTAACAAATGAAATAATTAAACATCCGATTCACTGTAGAAAGAAAACAAACGGGGTGCCGAGATTTATTATGCCCCGGGGACAAAGCTGGTTCACCACAGTGCTGAAAATTTAATCCCAACCTATTCCAAAAACCGAGTAACGGCTGTGTTCAGAACAGCAGTGGCACATGATGCATACGCGGATGTTAACTTTTACCAACACGCCAAAACGCGAGACTGCGGCAATCGACAAGGGCCCACTCTCCCCGGGCAACGCGCGAGCACGCCCAGCTGAAAGCGAAGTTCCAAGCCGGTCCGGGCTTTCACGCATGTGCAGTGAGTCACCTTGAAGTAAAATAGGATGCCATGTTTACCTTCCTCTCAATCAGCTTCCGGAACTACGTGTATCTGTTTTTCCACAGACAACCCTATCTTATAGTCTTTCAACAAACTTATTTCATTCAAGCCCCCCCTACCCCCCCGAAAACACTGTTTTCCCCCCTTCTCATTCTTTTTTTTTTTTTTTTTTTTTTTGAGTTGGAGTCTCACTGTCGCCCAGACTGGAGTGCAGTGACCATTCCCGGCCACCGCAGCCTCGACATGCTGGGCTCCGGCGATCCTTCCGCCTCAGCCTTCCACGTAGCTGGAACTACAGGCGAGCGCTACCACGCCCGGCTAATTTTTTTGATTGATTGTAGAGCTGAGGTCTCGCCAAGTTGCCCAGGCGGGTCTCGAACCCGCGGGCCCAGGCAATCCACTCACC
>CAUYQG010163015.1:0-29238 GCA_963574415.1 Tarsius wallacei
GCAATGAACATATATGTACAGGTGTCTTTTTGTGATTTATGTTCCTCCATGCATATTCCAGAAGTAGGATTACTGGGTCATATGGTAGATCAATTTTTAGTTCTTTGAGAAAATTCCACACTGCTTTCCACAGAGTTTTAAATAGCTTGCATTCCCACAGTGTAGAATCATTGCTTTTTCTCTATAGTCCCACCAATATCTGTAGTTTGTTTCTTTGTTTTACTTTTTAAATGATTTTCACTTTGACAGGTGTGAAGTGGTATCTCATTTTAGTTTTGATTTGTATTTTTTTTGATGATTAGTGAAGTTGAGTATTTTTTCAAAGGAACATGACTTTTACAAGTCATCATTCTTTAATATTTCTTTATATTATCTTACTGAAAATTGCATTTGATTCCTACTCTTATCTCAACTTTGACATAATTAAGCATAGATACATTCACTGGGATAGTATACATGTAGTACATATATTTTTTTATTATTCAATCCTTGGTTTTTAACTATAATTTCCCTCTGAATTTTTTAAATTCATCTGTTTTAGGTTTATATGTTATTGTTTAACACTGTGAATATTTGTTCACTTAGATGCATGTTTTATTCATATTTTATTGATATATAAACTAACAAGAAATACAAATTGTATTTTGATCTAGCAATTTATTTATAAAAGCATTTCTCATAATTCACACAAAAATCTCATTTCTTTTTATCCTATAAATTGTTTGAAATTGACTTGTAAAATAGTCTAAAAATTTTGAGAGCAACATGTATTATTTTTAACTGAAAACAGAAACCACAGACATCCAGTTACTGACTGATTTATTCATTCAGAAAATAATCATCGAATCCTTACAATATTCCAGCTATAGACTGAAGATTGCATTGGAGAACAAAACAAAGTTACTGATCTTACTAAACTTACGTCTTGTTGGGTTAGAAAGATAGAAAAAATAAGTTTATAATATACTGTTAAGTTTTAAGTTCTATGATAAAAATAAGGCATAAGTATGACAAATGTGGTCAGCTGAAACATTTCTAAGGTGATGACATTTGAGAAGATTTCATGAGACATGAATTACATAAATAAGTGAGACATAGAAATATCAGGAAACGAAGAATCCTGAAGCAGAATCTGTTAAATTTTAGAGAAATACCACAAAAGAAAGATAAAAATTAATATGCTAATAGCAATTGCTTTTCTATGTATCTGCAACAAGTAAAAAAAAATGTCATCTATGATAATACAAGAATTAACAAAAAATAAAATTTGCAATATTTATAAACATAATAGTTTTCTACATTATTGAGGGGATTAAAACAAAACCGAATCACTAACTAATTTTGCCATGTTGAATTTATTAGAAGATCAATATAATTAATCAGTTTTTTCAAACCAATCTCTATATTCTACAAAATTCTGATAAAAATTCTATCGGGGTTTTTGTTTGTTTTACTTTTTAAAAAATATATGTATATATTTGTTTATTTACCTTTTTTGTTTGTGGTGGGTGTATGTATAACTTGACAGGCTTACTATTAAATTTAATAATTCATAACATTAAAATTAATATTGTTGAAATAATTATGCTACACAAAATTATGTATGGCTTAAATGCAGACCCTATTAAAACATCAGTGACATTCTTCACAGACATGAACAAAGAAAACACTAAAATTCATTTGAAACCATAGAAAGCCACAAATTGGCAAAGCAATCTTGAGCAAAAAAGAAAAAAACTGGAGATATTGCACTACATGACTTCAAAATATACTACAAAGCTATATTATCTAAAACATGGTACTGTCATAAAAACAGACATATAAACCAATGTGGCGGAATAGAGAACCCAGAAAGAAACACACACATTGCCAGCCAACTGATTTTCAAAAGAGATGCCAAAGACAGGCAATGGGGGATGACAGGTTTTTCAATAAATGTTATAGATAGCCACATGCAGAATAATGAAATTAGATCATCTCTCACCACATACAAAAATCAACTCAAAATAGATTAAACACTTAATTGTGTAAGACAAGAAGCTATAAAACTACTTGAAGAAGACAGAGGAGAAGTGTTGTGACATTAATCTTAGCAATTATTTTCTGAATATAACCTCAAATGTACAGGCAATAAGAGCAAAAAACAGACAACTGGAATTTTATCAAAATAAAAAGCTTTGCACAACAAAGGAAGCAATTAACAGAATGAAGAGACAGCTTAAAGAATGAGAAAAAAATTGCAAGCTATTTGTCTAATGAAACGCTAGTATTTGAAACATGTAAGGAATTCAAACAACTGAATATCAAAAAAAACAAGTGACCCAATTTTTTTTAGCATATGACTACCATTTAATCTACATATACCATTCACACCTTACCAATTGGCCCAAAAGTCCTGAATATATATTTCTCAATAGAAGACATACAAATGGCTAACATATATATGTAAAAAATGTTCAACATTACCAATTATCAGAAAAACTGTAAACCACAATATTACCACACTCTTGTTATACTGGCTACTATTAAAACACAAAATACTGACATACATTCATGAGAATGTGGAGATAAGGGGAACACAGGCACATTTTTGGTGGAAATGTAAATTAGTATAGCATGTACAGTTTTTCAAATAAAAAAATTGAAAGTAGAACAGTAATCTCGTTACTGGGTATATATCCAAAGAAAGGAAAATCAATATGTCAGAGAGATATCTGCACTCCCCTATTCATTGCAGCATTGTTAATAGTAGCCAAGATATGGAATCAGTCTGTTTATCAAAGAATGAATGAATTTGAAAATGTTGTACATTTTTGCAATGGAATACTAGCAGTCTTTTAAAAGAAATTCTGTCATTTGTTGCAACATAAATGACAGAATCATGTTAAGTGAAATAAGCCTGGCAGAAAAATACAAATACTGCATAAGCTTATTTTAATGTAGAATCTAAAAAAGTTGATACTATTAAAAATACAAACAGCATAGTGGTTACTAGAGGCTGAGTGGTATTGGGGAGAGGGGTTTGGGGGGATTTCAATTTTAAATATGTATTATATTTACAGTTAGATTAAAGGTATTTACAGTTAGATTAAAGGAATGCGTTTAAGATCTACTGTGCAGCATAGTCACTCTAGTAAATGAAAAATTATTGTATTCTCAAAAAATGCTGACCATGAATGTTAAGTCTTCTCACCACAAGAATGATAACCTGTAAAACAATGCATTTAATAATTAACTAGAATTAACCATTCTACTAGATATACTTCAAAGGTCATGTTGTATTCTATAAACACATAACATTTTATGTAGATTAAAAAATAAATTTGAAATATATTACTTTCTGAATAACAATATTACTTTACTTTCTAGATTCCGCAGGGCATGTTTTAATTACTTGTAGTCTCAGTCAATATATTGACTAAGTACATGTGAATGTGTGGTGTAGAAGGAAGTACTACAAAGTATATTCGTAAAGATGTTACGCTGTAACAAGTCAAGTTATAAACAAATAAAATATTGTTCTAGTTTGACGATTCTGATTAGAAAGGGTTAAATTTGATTTTTTAAAAGATGTATATTTGTGAACCAAAAGCAGAAATACATGGTTAGGCAAATATGTTGTTGATAGTTACGAACTGAATTTTGTCCTCTTAAAAGTCATATGCAAAATTCATATATTGAGTAACTCCCTATGTGACTGTGTTTGAAGATAAGAACTTTATGAAGGTATTTAAGGTCAAACCTGGTCATGAAGATGGAACTATAATCGATAGAACTGGTGTCCTCATAAGAAGTAGAAAAAAAGAGATCCCAGAGCGGGAACATGCACAGGTGAGGGCATGAGAGGCGCCAAAGAGAAGGTGGTCATTTGTAAGCAGAGAAGACATCCTTCACCAGAAACCCAATTTACCATCACTTTGGTTATGGAATCGTGACTCGTGAAACTGTCAGAAAATAACTGTGTGCTGTTTAAGCTACGTAACCTGTGGTATTTTGTTATGGCAGTCAAGATAACTAATACAGTGATCCATGTATTTATTTGCATGAATAATAATACCTACAATTATACCTTGTTTTAGACAGTTGCTAACTTTTTTGTATTGAAAAAAGCATTATAAATCCATATTTCTTCCAATAATAGTGTTTGCTAAATCGTCACACATCCACATAAAAAGCCAGATAATACACCATGGGAGTTTAAAGATGGATGCTAGACCATCTTGATGGGGATGTAAAGAAGGACTCCAAGGACAAGCTGGGACTTTATTTAGACATTGACGAATAGGGAGCACTTTGACAGCATTTTTGTGATAGAAGGATTCTAACATTGGGAAAAAGATAAACAAGAGTTTGGATGTGAGCAAACAGAAAATATGTTCAAAAGCAGCAGGAATCTAATTGGATTACCTTGTGCTCACTCTCTTTCACAGCAGTAGACAAGTGCATATATATACTTGATGTTTGGCTCCGCTTTTCTGTATTTTAGCAGCAATAAACATTCAGTGTCCACCCTCACATGAACACTAAATGTTTTAAAACTAGGTTTAACACATGGATATATCTCCCCCAAATTAATCAAGTGTATACTGTATAATTGATTTTTGTTGTATTCAAATTATACTTTAAAAATCTAGAAAAAAACACAGAAGTGTGAGATTAAAAAACACAAAGGTGCATAGATTTTTTTTTGTCAGAAAATGTAAAAGTGACTTACCATGTTGCCAGCAAGTAATTTCACATTGCAATCACATAGTAATTAAAAAGTAACCAATGAGTAAATACAATTATTTTTACCTACTTTAAATTTTTGATATTGCCAGTTGAAAAACTACTATCAAATACAAAGATCTAAACAATCTAGCCTCCAATTTGTGATGAATTCAGATCTCAAAACTAAATCTGGGAAAAGATAGTTTATTTACATAATATAAACTTAATTTGCATAGTAACAGAAATAACAGGAAAAAGCTATCTCATAAGAGTACTGGTTCAACTTTCTATTTTGATGAATGGAAGATCTCAAACATTCTTTCCATCTAGTTTCTGCTAATTTTAAATCTATGTACATGGTCAAACACACAGTATCACAAACTCCACATATTTTATGCAGGTCGATATAAGCATATAACAGAAATTACCTATGTTCAATTCAATATTATTGTTTTAGAGTTTGTTAATGAAAAGTATGGAAGGCTTTGTAAAATGACACAAAAAGATTGCATGCTATAACTATTTATTTTTGTATTGGAACAACAAGATGAGGAAAATTAAATTGTGAGAAATTACATTATATTTAAAATAGTCAAATTGAAGTTCAAATGATTGTAAAATTTATTAGCAAAATGATAAAAAATCAATGTGATTTCTTTTTATATTGGCAATGTTTTAAAATATAGATGAGAAAATACAGAAATAAAAGTTACAGGCTTACCTGTGAGTCACTGAAAAGAATAATTACAGAACGTGTCACAAGAGGGCGGTTAGTGCTCAAAAATTCTTTCTTTCTTTTTTGTTTTTCTTTTGTTTTGGTTTAGTGTGTGTTGTTTGTGAATGTGTATGTGAGGGATCCATTGCACTCTCCATCTTATTTTAGTTATTCTTTATTTTTCCTTTTTTGTTATTTTGATTTTCTTGTATTTTGGTTTTGTGTGTCTGTATGAATATGTGTGTCAAGATTTCATTTGCATTTCCCCTTTTGTTTTGTTTTGTTCTTTCATTCTGATTTAGTATGTGTGAATGTGTATGTGAAGGTTACATTTACATTCCTTTCCTTTTTGTCCTCTTCTTCCTCTTTCATTTTTTCTTGAGCATGTGTGTATTCAGTTTTCCTGTTTTTCTGTGTCTTTTTTTGTGTTTTCTGTTGTTTTGTGTTTTGATTTTTGTTTGTTTTGTGTTTTAGTTTGCCTTTTTTGTTTTCTTTGTTCTTGTTTTTGCTTTTGTTTTTCTGTGGTTTATTTATTATTATTAATATTATTTCTGTCTGTTCTATTTCATTCTACTTTTCTCTGTTCTCCTCATTACTGTTACTTTATCTTGGACTCAGTGGGTACATACATGTACCCATTGCATCATCATATAAAGTGGTGGTGGGAGTGGGTCTCAGAAGACTCATACACCAATCAGTGAATGTTGTAACTTAAAAGTAGTGTCTGAATCTTAGCTCCCCACCCTCCACCTTATTCGATCCTCAAAACTACAAGAAATAGCAAAGCTTTCCACTCCCAGCCCTGTTTCAAAATGTTTTTAAGAATTAACAGCCTAAAAAAATTGATGTTGGAGCAACATGTGTCTGAGTCATAGACAAATGTTATGTACTGACTAGCATGTTGACTGGGTTTATAGAAAAACAACAGAAAATCTTCAGAGGTTGGGATGGAGGCAGAATGTGAGGTTGTTAAATGATTTATAGAAATAACTATTTATATTTAAGAACATTGAAATTAATGAAGGAATTTAAGAATTTTAAGGTAGTATTTTTAGTACCTCAGACTCACTCTATTTTTAGGGAGTTTAATCTTCAGGATTTGCTTTTTTGTTTCTGGTTTTAGCCAGATAAATGGAAAGTGATGTATTCCAGGAAAGAACAAAGGGTGCTTTAAGGCAGTTGTAAAAGTGCAGGAGAGGATATTTACTAGGGTAGCAGATATACAGATTTAATGCTCTCGAGAGACAGATAAGTACATGTGTAGTTCATCACATAAGAAGTTTTTGAAAAATTCTATGTGTGTGAAATATAACAAAGGAAGAAAATCCTGCAAAGAACAGATAAAAATTAGAGGCAGAGTCTTACAATGCAGTGATATTTAGGATGAGATTGTAGGAAGAAGGAACAGAAATAAAGAATAATAAAGACAGAAATCAAGGTAATCCTGCTGAGGTTTATGTCTTGTCTGTTAAGTGTGATGTTTTCCAATAGGGCACTAAATAATAATTTTTCTTTTTTCTTTATTAAATTTTAAAAATCATAATAATTCTTAGGTTGCAGGATTTTTATGTGCTGTCAACTATAATATGCATTCCTGATTTATACTGTATCATTCAAATTTGAGAAACCATATCATTATGGAACAAAATATAACACAATTGCCATGTTTAATAGTACTTTACTAGAAATCTTTAAAGCCATTTAAACTGTCTTCTGAGAACAATAAATTTAAATAAGTAATCATCAACCTTGATGCATCATCATAGAAACTATAACAAATGAAAGTATAACAAAACAAGATGATTTTCAAAGTGAATGAGTACTGTTCTCACAGAATAAAAGGGAGAAAGCAATCTGACCCCAAATAAAAATGACTAATATTTTTATTAAAAAGTTTTACTATTTTCTAAATTTAAAATTAATTTGATGAAATTAAATTAGATTAAGTTAAATTTACTGTTTTGTACTAAGTATTCAGTCTAATAATACTGCAAGTTAAATATCTTAGTCATACTAATTAATGTCCTCTATATGCAAATGTTTTGATGATGATTGAGATACTTTTGTTATAGAAATTTGGTGTTACCAGCTTTTTCTAGTAGACGGCAAAAAGAACAAAACTTAGTCATTATTTATGAACAGGTTTGAAGATATGTCACCATAATTATATAATAGTAATAGTGATTTCCATAATCCAAGATTATTGGATTTTATATTTTTTTGAGAAAAACAATGCTTATTAAATTAATATATTTAACCATATATTAAATATATATTCTATTATTAAATACAACAGGACAATGCTTTGGGAATTTTGGTTTACTTATTCCAAATGCTTATATCACAAAACCTACAAACATTAAGTTTTATGCGCTTAGAAAATTAAAACAAAGAAAAAACTTTTTTTAATGAAGGAAGAGGAAATGTGTGGTTCAGTTAATCAGTAACAACTTTTTTCCTCTTGCTTATTCACATGTGCTAAAGACTGTGACATTCCTGTAATATTTTGTCCTGATAACTACTTAAGTTTAATTTAACCCTAAAGTAGTTTTCAAAGTACCTCTGTGACTCACCCTACCCAAGTTTTTAGCAGTTATTCTGTCTTCAGATAGCCTGGATAACAAATGTGATGACAACTTTTCTCTATGATGGTTGAATTAAATCAGAATAAAATATTTTAAAATTTAATCAAGATATGCCTAGGTTGTTTTAGAAATTAATTTAAAAATAAATGAGTAGAGGTAAACCAAATTTAATTAGATAAGCTAATAAAATTGTATATTAATGAATAATGAAAAACGTCTAAGAATAGAGAAGTTTTATAACTAATTATTTCCTCAAGACATTGTTTCTGCCAATATTTTTTATTATTTGCTGTCTTAATTTATATTTTTTAGCACAGAATTTAAAGTACAGAATTTATATCAGTGGTCATTTATAATCAGTAACAAATTGCCATTTAGCACTGAGCTAAATCTGGTCAATTCTAAAATAAGCTGGTAATAGTTACAGTAATCTATGTAGAATTAGCACTGTTTTCCAGAAAAAAAGAAAAAACAAAAACATGAGAAGATATCTGCAATTTCAAGATCTTGGGAGAAGCCCTAGCAATCAATGTATGGATATGGTCTCATGATTTTAAAGTTTAGCAAACATGAAAAAATTATTTTAGTTTTAATTGGTAAAGCTTAGTCTCTTTTTATTTCAATTTCCTTTCTTTGATACTTTTCAGCCAGTCAAGTTTGTCAAGAGAAAAAACTATGGGTACATGAACTAACTTGTGTGGATTTATTTAGCAAATGGTGCTAGCAAAACTGGCTGATCAGATGCAGAAAACTAGACCCCTTACCTATTACCATGTATATTCAAATTAATTCACAATGAATCAAGAACTTAAATGTGAAACCTCAAACTGAAAGCATCTTAGAATAAAACTTAGAGTACCTCCAACTGGACATTGGAGGAGGCAATGAATTCATGGCTCAGTCCTAAAAAAATAAATGCAGCAAGATCTAAAATTGACAGATGGGACTTTACAAAACAAAGAAGTTTTTGCACAGCCAAAGAAACGATCAAGAGAGTAAAGAGACAACTCACATATTGAATATATATATTTGCAAGCTATGCATTTCATGAAGGCCTCATATTCAAGATCTACTAGTAATTCAAACAAATAGACAGGGAAAAGAACAAACAACCCCATTAAAAATTGGGCAAAAAAACATAAACAGACACTTCTCAAAGGAAGACATTCAAGCAGCCAATAAATATATTAGAAAACCTCTCAATCTCATTAATCATTAGATAAATGCAAATCAAAATTACAGTGAGATACTAGTTGACACTGGACAGGATGATGATCGTTAAAACGTCAAAACAACAGGTGTTAGTGAGGCTGCAGAGAAAAGAAAATGCGTATACACTGTGGTTGAGAATATAAACTAGTTCAACCTTTGTGGAAGGCAATGTAGCATTTTCTTAAAGAACTAAAAATGGAGCTACCATGTGATCCACCAATCCCACTTCTGGGTTTATAAGCAGAGGAACACAAATGACACTTGCACATGTATATTCAGCAGTACTATTAAAGTGTCTACTAAAATGACACTTTGCACATGTATATTCAGCAGTACTATTCACAACAGCAAATACATGGAACCAACCCAGATTCCCATTGAAAGTGGACTGGATAAAGAAAGTAAAATGTAGTACATATACATAATGCAATAGCATGTGGACAGAAAGAAGAACAAAATTATGTCATTTGCAGCAGCACAGATGCAGCTGGAGATCATCATTCTAAGTGAATTATCATAGAAACAAAAAATTGAACACCACATGTTCTCACTCATAAGCAGGCCCTGATGCCTGGACACATGAGCACAAATGTGGGAACAACAGACACTGAACAATGCTAAAAGAAGGACGGAAGGAGGATGGATACAGGGTACACAACCATACTCTGGGTACCAAGTCCAGTACCAGGGAGAAAGAGGGCTCCCTGGAAGCTCAAACCTTACCTGCACACATTTTACTTATATGACAAACCTCACATGTACTCCACAACTCTTAAAAAAAAATTAAATGTGATATATTTAGAACAAACACATGTATTTCAGTATGCAGTATTTCAGTCAAGGTGGCAAAATCTGTATCTAATCTCCAGGAAATGTCATACAAACCCCAAAGGAGAAATGATCCATTAAAAAAAAAATTCTTATTTAAAGATGTGAGGTACAATTCAGGGTCATGTATACAAATATTCATTTTGTAGATACTCTTGTTGATGAGGTGTGCCGCTCCCTCCCCTGGCAGTTTCCCTCAACTGCCAATCCCGCCCCCCTCCACTCACAGTTCCCACTACTGCCAATCCTTTTCTTATAGTATTATGACAATTGTTCAAGTATTATGATACTTGTCCGCTTATAAGTAAGAAGATACGGTACTCTGTTCTTTGTTTCTGTGATAGATCACAGAGTATGATAGACTCTAAATCCATCCAAGTTGCTGCGAAGTCCATATGTTTGTCTTTCTTTATGGCTGCATATTATTCCATTGTGTATATGTACCACATTTTTAAAAATCCAGTCCAGTTTCGATAGGCAGTATAGATGGTTCCATGTTTTTGCTATTGTGAACAGAGCTGCACCAAGCATGCGTGTGCAGGTGTCTTTCTTGTAGAATGACGTGCATTCCTCCAGCTATATACCATATGACTCAGAAAGGATCTATTAAATACAAAAATAGTAAAAACTATATATTTCAAATTATTGGTGTCATGAAAGACAAACAATTTTGTGGAAAATTTCATATTCAAAGAGACTAAGGAGACATAACACAAAAAGCAATTCTCGCCTTTACATGTCACCTTGTCCTAGTGGAGAAAATAATGTTATAATATACATTATTGGGTAAACTGACAAAACATAAATGCAAATGTTATATTAAATAAATCTATCAATTTTAAATCTTATGAGTTGATAACTGTACTGACTTTATGTAACAGAGTAGTATTATTAGAAGTAGCATGTTAAAGTATTTTTGAATAAAAGATTATGGAGTGTATCACTTGCCTTCACATGGCTTTGACTAGATATAGAAATATGTAGATACAAATGTTTATAAGTATATGTGTCTCTGTATACATACAGGTAGACAAGGAATGACAGAAGGAGGAAGGGAAAAGGAAGTGACAACAGGGAGAAAAGGAAAGGGGGCAAAGAGAAGCTAGATGAGAGAGAGAACAAAAGATAAAACAAATCAGGTTGATTCTTAACTATTTAAGATTGATTTTTAACAATAATTAATAAATCTGCAAGAGCATAGGTTGTTCTATTTATGTGTTACTTTTTCTGCTTCCATGTAAGTGTCAAATTGTTTTTAAATAAGATTTTTCAAAAAGAAGTTAGCATATTCCAGTCAGCATAGTCCTCTTATTTCCATTTCAAAAGTGTGTTCTTCTGTTATGTCAAATACAATTTTTTTTTAATTTTAAGAATGTGGGGTACAATTCATTATTAGATATACAAATGGTCATTGTACAGGTAAAATTTGGGCCTCACATTGGTCCCTCTTTCATCTGGTTTGAGATTAGATGCCCTCATTGATGAAATGTGTCCACCCTCCTCTGGCAGTTTTCCACTACTGCCAAACACTTTCTTATAATATTGTGATACTTGTTTAGGGTCCACTTATGAGTGAGAATATGTGGTACTCAGTTCTTTCTTTCTGTGTTAGATCACTGAGTATTATAGACTTTAAATCCATCTAAGTCACTTTAAAGTTCATAATTTTGTCTTTGTTTACGACTGCATAATATTCCATCATGTATATGTACCACATTTTTTAATCCAGTCAATTTTGATGTACAGAAGTTGATTCCATGGTTTTGTTATTATAAGGCTGCAATAAACGTGTGTGTGCAGGTATCTTTTTCATAGAGTGATTTGAATTCCTCCAGATATATTCCCAGAAGGAGTATTGCTGGCTTCATATGGAAGGTCGATTTTAGGAATCGCTACACAGTCTTCTCACGGTTTTCCTGCTAACAGGGTAGAATTGTTCTCTTTTCCCCACATCCTCCCCAGCATCTGTTGTTTTGGTGGCCATTCTGACTGGAGTTAGGTGGTATTTCAGTGTGGTTTATTTTGCATTTCTTTGATGATTAGTGAAGCTGAGCATTTTTTCATGTCTCTACTGGCTGCTTATATGTCTTCTTTTGAGACATGTCCATATCTTTTGCCCATTTTTTAATAGGGCTGTTTGCTTTTTTTTTTTTTTTTTTTTGGCATGTTTTAGTACCTTCTGGGTCCTAAATGTTAGGCTTTTATCAGATATATAGTTGGCACATATTTTTTTTACCATTCTGTGGACTGTCTCCCCGCTCTCTTGATGGTTTCTTTTCCTTTGCAGAAATTTTCAGTTCAATGGGTTTCCACTTGTCTATCTTATGACATGGCATTAGAGGTTTGGTCAGGAATTGGTTGCCAGTTTCAATTTCCACAAGGGTGTCTCACGCATTTTCTAAGGTTCTTACAGTTTGAAGTTTTATGCTTAGGTCTTTGAACCTTTTAGAGTTGATTTTTGTGTATGGTGAGAGGTAGGGGTCTTGTTTTAATCTTCTGCATGGGTCAGTCTGTTTCTCCAGCACCATTTACTAAATAAGGTCTTCTATCCCCAGTGGTTGTTAGTGAAGGCTTGTCAAAGATGAGTTGAGGACGTTGAGGTTTTGCTTCCAGAATCTCTATCCTGTTCCATTGTTCTATATGCCTGTTCTTGTACCAACACAAGTATTTTTTGATTATTGTAGCCTTATAATAAAGTTTAAAGTCTGGAAGTGTGATACCTCTTGCTTTGCTTCTTTTGCCGAGAATTATTTTGGCTATTTGTGTTTGTTTATGTTTCCATGTGAATTTCTGTATTGTCATTTTTCAGGCCTGAGAAGAATGATGTTGATAATTTAATGGGTATTCAACATCCTAGGTGTTCAACGATTTTTATCAGGAAGGGATGTCGGATTCTATCAAAAGCTCTTTCAACACCTATTGATACAATCCTATGATTCCCATTTTTACATGTCTTGATGTATTTTATTATATTTATGGTCTTGCAGATGTTGAGCCAGTTCCGCAGACTATGGATGAAGCCTACTTGTTGGTCATGGTGGAATGATTTTTGAGATGTGTCATTATATTTTATTTATTAGAATGTTTTTGAGTATTTTTGCATCTATGTTCATCAAGGATATTGGCCTGTAGTTGTCTTTCTTTGTTGGATCTTTACCTGGTTTTGGGTATTAGTGTCATTTAATCTTTAGAATGGTTTGGGGAGAGTTCCATCTTTCTCAATTGCTTGGAATACTTTCTATAAGATTAAGATCATCTCCTCCTTGTATATTTTGTGAAACTCCACTAGAAAGTTATCTGGTCCATGACTTTTTTGCAAGGAGTTTTCTTATGATGGAGTTGATTTCCTGTGTTGTTATTGGCTTATTTTATGTCTCAATTCTTCTTGTTTCAACCTTGGGAGTTTGTGTAATGTCAGAAAGTCCTCTATTTAATTTACGTTTTTGAGTTTGTTTTCATAAAGATATGCATAGTAATCTCTAATAATTTTTTGTATTTCTTTGGGCTTCATTGTGATTTGATCTTTTGCATTTGCGATTCTGTTTATTTGGACTTTCTCTCTTTTTCTTGGTCAATGTAGCTAGGGGTCTATCAATCTTGCTTGTACTTTCAAAAAACCAGTTTCTGTTTTGTTGATATTTTCTATAATATTTTTGTCTTCTATGTCATATATTTAGGCTCTTACTTTGGTGATCTGGATTATTCTGCTGAAGTTAGGATTTTGGTGAACTTGTCTTTCCAGGTCCCTTAGGTGATTTTTTGGACTGTCAACTTGTGATCTTTCCATTTTCTTAATGTGTGTTCATAAAGAAATAAATTCCCCACTCAGTACTGCTTTCATGGCTTCCAGAGGATTTTGGTAAGAATGTGTTTTTATTTTCATTTGTTTCCAGAAATCTTTTAATTTCTGCTTTGATTTCTGTGTTGACCCAAGAGTTGTTCAACATCATGCTTCTTAGTATCATGTCTTTGTGAGTTTTGGGGGTGCTTTGTTGGTATGAATGTTTATTTTTAGTCCACTGTGGTCTAAGAAGGTGCATGGCAGTATTTTGATATTATAGAATTTGTTTATGATTGACTTATGGCTGAGAATGTGGTGGATCTTGGAGTATGTTTCATGTGGTGATGAGTAGAATGAATATTCTCTGGTTGTTGGATAGAGTGTTCTGTAGGTATCTATTAAGTCCATTTGGTCAAGTGTAAAGTTGAGGTTCTAGATTTCCTTTTTGAATTTTTGCCTCAATGCTGTATCTGGAGTTGTTAGTGGGGTATTTAAGTCTCCAGCTATGACAGTGTTAGAGTCAATATCTTTTTTTAGCTTACCTAGAAGTTGCTCTATAAAATTTGGTGCTCCAATGTTGGCTGCATATATATTTAGGATAGATATTGATGGATTGAAACTTTTATGGTTATGTAGTGACCTTATGTATCTCTTTTAAATTTGTGATAACTTAAAAGATATTTTGTCTGATCTTAAGATTACAATTCCTGCTTTCTTTTGTGTTATGTTTGCCTGAATATTTTTTTAAATCTCTAATTTTGAGTCAGTGAGTGTACATTCTAGTGAGATGAGTCAGCATATCTTGGAGACAGCATCAATTTTTTCATCCAGTTTGCCATATGTATTTTCAGTGGTGTATTTAGTCCACTCACATTCAGGTCACTTGTAGAGATATGAGAGTTTACCCTTGTCATGTAGTTCTTATAGCGTTTGCTGTTGCTGTTGTTTTTTGGTTGGTTTTCTTTTCATTTTTGGGTAGATATATTGTGTATATTTAATCTTTTTCCTGTATTCTTGGGAAAAGTGTGGTCATTCTTTTTTTTTTTTTCTCCTTCTTCTGTGCTTATTACTTTATTAAGCATTTCTTGTAGAGCTGGTCAGAAAGTGGTGAAAACTCTTTTTTTTTTCCTTTATTTTGAAGATGTGGGGTTCAATTCAGGGTTAGGTACACAAATGTTCTCTTAGGAATTTAATATCTTTGAAGGATTTGAATTCTCCATCATTGATGAAGCTTAGTAAAGCTGGATAGGAAATTTATGGTTGGAATTGTTTATCTTTGAGAACTTAAGATTGAATTACAATCTCTTCTAGCCTATAGTGTTTGTAGGTAACTTTGCTGCTATTCTAACTGGTCTTTCCTAGTAGGTAGTCTAACCATTCTCTCTTATTGCTTTTAAGCTTTTTTTATTTTATCCCTCTTTGTGTAAGCAAATCACTACGTGTCTAAGAGTTGGTCTTCTCATTTGATGTCTTGCAGGAGCTCTCTGAATGTCTTGTGTTTGAATGGTCACATCTCTGATAAGAGGAGGGAAATTTTCTTGGATAATTTCATGGAATGTTTGTTTCAGGGAGGTTTGTCTCTTTCTGTCTTTATCTGCCTCAGGAGTGCTGATTAAGTATAGGTTCAGTCTCTTCATATAATTGCAAATCTCTTGGTTACTTTGTTCCATTTTTTTAAGCTTCTTTTCTATGTTTTTAGCAGTTTGAGTTAGTTCCATATTTTGGTCCTGAAGCTCTGAGATTCTTTCGCTTGGTTAATTCTGCTTTCCATGCTTGTCAGTTTGTTGTTTATTTTATTTACTGTATTCTTTATTGACATCATCTCAGTTTTCAACTCCTTCATTCTTTCTTCTTGTCTCTCCTTATTGCTATTCATTCTCTCTATTATTATCTTGATAATTGGGTTTTTGATTTAAGACCAGTCCTTCTGGGTGCTCTTCATTGTTTGAGTTCTGAAGTCTGTGTTCTCAGGTGCTGCTTACCTAGGAGTCTGGATGGGACAAGTGTTTTTCCTTTGGTTCTTTTTCATTTGTGATGGTTTTCCTCCTACGTTTTCTTCCTCCTTTAATTGCATTGCTCAGTGATGGGGGGATAACTTTCACTTCTGATGGTGCAATCCTCTATTCTTCCTTAGGTATATCCTCTGGATTTGTTCAATTTTGAAGTTGGAGTGAGGTTGGAAGGCTATCCTCTTTGCAGTTTTGAGATTTGGTTACAGAGTGATGGGGAGAGCTGTAGTTCAGAAACTATCTGCAGATCACATTATCTGCTAACTGGTGGGTGGGCCCCCTGGAACTTACTTCCCTCTACCTTACATATGTATGACCTCTGAAAGGAAAATGAGATAAGAAAAAGGAAAAGAAAAGAAAAAAGAAGAAGAAAGTTAAAAGGATTATGAAGAGAGAGAATAAGAAGCAGAAAGACAGGTACACCAACTACTGAATAAACAGAGAAAAACACAAATAAAAAAATTAAAAAAAAAATACAAGAAAAAAAACTTGATGATTCACTTGCCCTCAAAAATACCCATACACAAACAGAAATAATAAACAACAGCAACAACAACAACAAACCAGAAAAAAGATCCAAAATATAAACAAAAACAAGAAATAAAAGAGCTCCCTCCCATTTCCAGAACTTCAGATTCCTTTTCTTTCTTTCTTTCTTTCTTTCTTTCTTTCTCTCTCTCTCTCTCTCTCTCTCTCTCTCTCTCTCTCTCTCTCTCTCTCTCTCTCTCTCTCCCTCTCTCTTTCTTTCTTTCTTCCTTCTTTTGTTGCTGCCTTGTAGGGAGCAGGTTCCAGTCTCCAGCCCCTTCCCTCTGCTTCCAGCACAGGCTGATTGGGTTCCTCTCAGAGTAGGTCAGATGCCCCATGCACTGCTGGGGTGGGAGGGTGAATCAGATCCTCCCACAGATTGCTGGGAGAAGAGGGTGAATTAGATCAATATTCACCCCAGCTCATCTGCTGCTGCTGCTGCTACCATGTCTTCCACTCAGATCAGATGTATCTGTGCCTGGTCCAGTTTTGGGATGGGGCATCTGTCTCTCCATGTCTGCTCCTAAAGTTTCCTCTCTGGGCCAGCAATGGTCAATCCCAGCAGGGTGCAGGGATCATCTCTGGGTCTCAAGTTGGAGGCTGAACAGAGTTGAGCAGGCCAATGTAGTTCTCTACCCAGTCTGGGACAGAGAAATTGGTGGCAGTTGGCATCTCCTCACTGGTAGTGGGGCTCATCTCCAGATTTTCTCCACACACCTTCTCCACAGTTCTTGCTGACAGCGCTTGGCCTGCTTCTGCAGATAGTGGCATGGGCCAAGTGCCAGGTACTGAAGGGCAGCTGATCTCTGCTGCCTCCTCCCAAGAGACAACCAAGAATGGTGGATGATCCTGACACCAGGACTCTGATCTCAGAGCAAACATAATTCAAAATGTCCTGAGTAGGAAGCAAGATCTCTTGACCTGCAACGATTTATGGTATCAGTGAATACATCTTGAAGTCAGTAACTTTGAGACAGATAAATATTTAATGGCAGTGTTGTTTGATTTATATTATAAAACAATAACGAATGTTGGTAGACAGAAGGTTAATGAGTCACTATCATAAAAAATTATGACTCCTTACACGAGTTTCAGATTAAGTCAATTCACTGACCCAGAATGAAGAAAAGGCTATATCCACTTGAGGCAAGATGTTGCAACTTTATCATAAAAGTATCCATTATGTTTTAATTTGCAAAGAGATTCTAAAGTTACTCATCAAGGTGTATGTTGCTGAGAAAAGCAAAATCTTCAGATTTTCACAGTCTGGTGAACACAAGGAGTGATGTTGCACTGAAATTAGGAGATATGGTTTAATAATTAGAATTGTAGCAGTTTGGTGATAAGTAGAATTTTGGTCAAAATCAGTGAATCCTCTGGATTCATTGACTACTAAAGACAAGTAGAAAAAATGTCTTCTCCTTAAAGCTCAAATCCTAATTTCTGGAGCATGTGTACATGTTATCTTGCACAGCAAAATGTAGTAATCAAAACTGATTAGATTTCAGAGTTTGGAATCCAGAGATTATCCTGGATTACCCTCCTGGGCTCATTGTAATTGAAAGAATTTCTATAAGAGAAAAATGAAAAAGAGTCAGAGCAGACAAGAAGATATGACAATGAAAGCAGAGGTAAAAGTCATATGATACCTCATAAGAAGGACTGCAGTATCTTCTAGGAGCAGGAGAGAGCAAGGAAAGATTTTCTTTCCTAAGCCTCAAGAAGAAACTTATTTTGGTGTCTTGACACTTTTATTTTAGCCCAATAAGATTCATTTTGTATTTATGACTTGTAGGAAAAAAAATGTTGTTTTAGGTCTCAAATAAGTTGCTTCAACCATAAGAATGACCCTAAAACTGAAAACAGTTTTTTCAGTTTTAAAGCACAAGGGAACTGACATAGTTAGCAGCTGGTAGAAGCCTCATATTGATTACTTGCCCTGTAAAATAAAAATATTAGATTTTAAAATATCTAGTGAAAGCGCCTTAAATCTACCTCACTTACACACATACTAGTGATAATAAATCAAAAGTAAGATCACAAAAATTATTGTACCCTGAGATATTTACATAATGTAGAGATAGATAATTTTATTATTGCCTATTTAATTTACCTCTTTGGACACTGAAGAAATAGTGGATCATGCTCAATGGTTTTGAAAACATGAGGAGGACAAATCAAAAGCAAGCTCCCATTAGTACAAAAAGAAAATACTTGGTATCTGAACTCAGGGGAATTTTAATTCTACCGCTCTCTTTATTCACATGATGTAAAGGGATCTTAACTATGTTGACCTTCCAAAGAACATCATACTTGTCAATCTATTGGTTAAAAAAGGGTAAGAGAGAAGTTTTATATGTGAAGTATTCAAAATCCAGTTTCCCAGGGCAAGCCAGCACATAACTTCAATAAACAAGTGAAGATTCATACCTTCTACTAAAAATAAAGACATAAAATGTAGTGGAACCTATTTTGGAGGCAACTCACACTACATTTGGGAACACAATTTTCAGTTCATTTTTTCCATAGCCAGGCACATGAAGTACCAAGGCAAGACACATCAATGCAATAGGTCCAAGCCATGATTTTAGCTGCACTAAATTTTGGGGCATCTGATCCAGGATACACAATAGTTATAGAGATATTAGTGTATGGAGGCTCTGGAATCACTCAATTGGAGAATGAGCACAGATTCCTTAGGATTCTGCAGAATGCATATCTTCCAAAGAGAGAATCTTCGTGCTTGCAAACTAGCTTAAGACTTCTGATTTCAGCGACAACATGTAAAAACCTTGGAAACTGCCTCTCCCATCATTATAACAAGAAACAGCTGAACAAACTGTAAATCGATCATTTTTCTTGAAACCCATCAGAGAAATACAGTTGTTGAACAAACTAACATCTTTAAATATGGAAAGGCAGATGCACCCACAGAGACTCAGCAATTAAGATCTACTTATCTGAACTGGAAGCCACTGAGCAATAAACTGGTAGGAATACTTAAATGGAAATTTTGAGGAATTCATGAAGGTTGAGTTTGTATTTGCATGAAATTGAGAAATTCCTATAGGCTACAGTCTTAGGGAAGGTTCCACATTTTCCTGGGCATTCCCTCAAAAAATTCCCTCAGGTTGTCATGGTGAGGATCAGAAAATGTTCCCTTTGTGTCTCTGACAGAGGATGAGGAAGAATACCCATTGTGAAACATGCCCAGGCCTATTCCTTTAGCAAAAATTACACTCTTAAAAAAGGGAACTCATCAAATTCACCAGCACGTGCTCCACCCCAGATAGATGAAGGTAATTTCTCCCCACTCCAGCCCCCTCCAACCTTTCTGTCTTCTTCTAAGTGGAGGAAACATGTTCTGCTGGGAATAAGGCTTTAAGAAAAAATATATTGAGAACCCTGCTCCCAGCTAAAGCAGTAGGAAGCAAAGGGCACAAACTAAATGCGTGAAGTAGAAACAGAAAATCTTGTAAAAGCCCTAGCACTGAGACATAGAATCATTAAAAGACTGAGAGTTAATCAGAATATTCTAGAACACTGTCCTTCCCCACATTTAATCACTACACCAACAACGCCCTAGTTTAATAACAGTAAAATCAATTGCAAAGGATGCTTACACAGAAATCCTCTTTTAGAAGGAATAAATAAGAAAGGCTCCCAAGGCAAGATGGGAGAAACAAAACAAAAACAGCACCTTAGAGAAATTTAGAGCTTCTGGTACCTATACATACAACAAACATTAAACATAAATCAACACCTAAATTCTCACACTAGAGTTCTATTTACTCAGTTTCTATTAGCTGATAGCAATTGTCTTGCTTTCAACAAAAATACAATATATTTAACACATAACTATAATTACCAGGACAGAAAGTAAGTATCACTAGACTCAGATATGATACAGTTGTCAGAATTATCAGATAGAAAATTTAAAATAACTATTTGTAATATATTACGTGTTTTAATGAAAAATTTGCATAATTTATAAGAACAGAGGGAGATTGTATGAAAAAAGGTGGAAACTATAATGAACACTTACAAGAAACTGCTAGAAATAAAAGATACTCTGACAGAAATAAAAACTGTCTCCAATGTGCTCATCAGTAGGCATGACGAAACAGAATCAGTGAGCATGAACATATCTCAAAAGGACACAGTCTAAAGTCAAATGCAAAAGGAAACCAAAACAAACAGCAAAGAAAAAGAATAGATACTCAAAAACTGTGTAAAAATTTTTAAAAACATGACAGATTTAATTGGAATATTTTAAAAATAGAAGAGAAAAATGAAGTTGAAGAATATTTTAAGTGATAATGCCTATGAACATTCCAACATTAACCTTCAAATTAAGTGTCAGATATAAAAGAAGACATCTAGAAAGTTCTGAGAATATAGAGCAGAACAATTATCAAACACACAGATACACACACACACACACACACACACACTAAACATATGTATTCAGATGGCAGAAAAACAGCAAAGAAGCAGAAAGAAGTCAGAAAGGCGTAACACTTAACTTACAAAGGACCTAATGTATAATATGATAGACTCTTTTTCAGAAATCATGCAAACAAGAAGAGAAAGAAGTATTTAAATCTTAAGACAAAGAAAGATCAAACTAGAATTCTAAATCCAGCTAAATCATCTGCCAAAGAGAAGAAATGCAGATTTTTCACATACAAACAAAAATTTAGAATATCCATGCCAGCATTATCCTATCCTGTGGGAAATATTTTTAAATGTTGACAAGAAAACTCATCCTAAGGTTAAAAGTATTTAGGATAAAAATAATATATGCTAAAAATTAGAATCTACATAAAGAAAGAGTGATCAGAAAAGATATATGATATAGATATAGATAGATATATAAAATACATAGATAAATAGAGGCTAAACAAATCCTTTTTTATTTTACATTTATTTAAAGTATATCAGTTTTCAAAGTAATATTAGTATCAATACGCTGTGTAGTTATAACATATAGATAAATAAGATGAATGAGAGCAATGCCTTAGGAAATGAGATCATGAAATTGGGAGTATTCTGAGGTAAAACATCTAAACTACTTTTGAAATAATGTAAAATGTTCATTTGTTAGCAAACTTATATTTTTAAATACATATTATAAACTTAGAACAATTAGTAAAATATAAAGAACTATAAAAGACACAAAAAGACAGCAGATAAAATAATATAAAACGTACAACTAAAACTAGATAAATCACAAAAAAAAGAGGAAAATAAAAACAAACAGAGAAAATGGAACAAAAAAAAAATGTTACAAAGATGGTGGACAGGATTTCAACTAAGTACCAATCATTTTACATTTGAATGGTCTAAATACATCAATTAGAGGGCAGATATTGTCAAAACTCATTAAACAGAATACCAAATATATATAATCTATAAGATAATGTAATGTTATTAATATGAAGACAACTTAAAAGTAAGGAGTTTTTATATCTATGGCCAATTTATTTTTATCAACAGTTTCAAAATTATTTAACGGAAAAAGGGCAGTATCTCTATCAAGTGGGGCTAGAACAACAGGATATTCACACGTAGAATAGTGAAATTGGACTCATCTGCCATAATATATAATAATTAACTCAAAAAGTTTCATAGATCTAAATGCAAAAACTAAAATTTTGAATAAAACACTCAGAAGAAAATATATAGCTTAAATCTTCATGCCCTTAGATTTGACAGTGATTTCTTAAATATGGCACTAAAAAACTCAAGCAACAAAAGAAAAACAAATAAATGGGCCATAATCATAATTTTAAAATTTTGTAATTCAAAGAACACTGGAGAGTGAAAAAATAACCTACAGAATGAGATAAAATATTTGCAAATCATGTATCTGACAAAGCTCTAGTGTTGAATATATATATAAAGAACACTTACATCTCAACTAAAAGACAAATAACCCAATTTAAAAAGGGAGAAGAGCTTGGGTAGATACTGCTCAAAAAAAAAATACTTGTATATATAAATGGACAATAGGCACATAGAAAATGTTTAGTTTCATTTTCAAGATGGTGAAAATCAAATCCACAAGGAGATACAACATTATGCCTAATAAGATAGTTGCAATAATAATAACAGCAGTAGTAATGATAATAAACAAAGAATAAGTCCTTGTGAGGTTGTAGAGAAATTGGAACACAGGCATTTCTGGTAAAACTGTAAAATGAGCCACTATGGAAACAGCTTGATGGTTCCTCACATGCTAGAACCTAGAAGTACAGTATAACTGATCAATTCCAAACCCAGATCCACACAAATGTAATTAATTTGGGTATTCACACAAAAACTTGTACATGAATGCTCACAGCATTCACTCACAAAATCATTAGTGAATGGAACAAAAATATCCATCAAACAATGGATGGAAAAAACAAATGCTATAGGTATACCATGAAATATTATTCAACCGTAAAAATGAATGAAGAACATACTGCTACTTTCAAAACCTTAGAGGAACCTTGACAATATTATGCTAAGTATGGTTGCACAATAGTATGATGCAACTGAGGTCACTGAATTGTACATATTGAAATTGAAAAAGTTAAAATAATGAGTTTTATGTTATATAAATTTTACCTAATAAAAAATGTTGCAAAAAAAAACTAAAGTCAAGGTGAAACATACATGGAAAATTAATTGAGATAGATCAAATATTGGGTCATAAAATAGAACTTAACAATTTTCTTTTAAAAATCAGAAAGTTTGTTCTCAAACCACAGTGTAATGACTTCAGAAATCAATAACAAAATATAGCTGGAATATACCCTCCAAATATTTGGGAATTAACACAGTTTCACATAAGAACTGGTCTCAAGCAAAAATTTGAAAATGTCTTAAATTAAAATTAAAGGTAAGCATTCATCTTATAGAAAAATAACACATTAAACCTAAAGTAAGCAGGAAAAAATGAAACATAAACATTACAGTGGATTTCAGTGATAAAGAAAACAAAAAACTCAGAAAATTCAACAATTAAAACTGTCCTTTGAAAGTATTAATAAAATCAATTAAATGCTCACCAGATCAACCAAGGAAAAAAATATCAAAATCATAAATGAAAAAGAATTCATCACTGCAAATAGCACAGACATTTAATATTATAGGAATATTGTAAAGCATTCTATGCCGGCATGTGATATTTAGATGAAATGGACCATTTTTTTGAATGACACAAACTACTAAAGCCATCGAAGAATAATAGATTATGAAAACCCTTAAATGCACCAGAGAAATAGAAATAAAAATTAAAATATTTCCAGCAAAAGAGAGATTTTGTTTCAGCAGAATAAAATTCTCCAGGGAAGGAGTTTGCTGTGTGTGAGACATTAGCAGTCATTGCTGATAAAATATGGAGAAGGTATACCAGCCTGTTAGAATGGACCTGGGCAGAGTAAAAACACCATCTCCTATATGTATGAGTGGGGATTTCTTTTTATACATTTCAAACTTTCATTGTTTAACACTCTGATTTTTTGAAGTTAATGTCTGCTCTCACTGGTCAGAACCCTTACCATGTTAAATATTTGAATGTCTTTCTTGAATAATGCAACTTAAATACATCAAAAAAAGAATAGGATATATGAACCAAAGTTTAGCTATTTTAAGGAGAAAATAAGAACAACAAAAACCATCATAGATGTAAGGCAGAAATTAGGCTACATCAAATTCTCATTTTAAATACTCTTAACAGCACTCTCCTTTTTTCTCTAACACGCACATAATAATAAAGTAATAATAATTTTACATATACATTTTTGTATTAAAATTTTGATGGCAACTCTTATTTTTTTATTATTTGAATTTCTTTTTTCATTTTTATTTTAAAGAGTGGTCATTGTATAGGTAAAGTATGGGACTCACTTTGTTTCCCACTTCACTTGGTTTGAGATCAAATACCCTTATTGATGAACTGTGTCCTCTTACCTCCCCTGGCAGTTTCCCACTACTGTCAATCATTTTCTGATAGTATTATGATAATTGTATTATGAGTGAGCATCTTTTATTTTCTTACAAATTATGTGATAATTTTGCATTTATGCATAGTAGATAATAGAGCTAAAGCAATGATCAACTATCTAAGTGACAAAATATCACTTAAAATCAGTAAGAATGTGATGATAAAATGTTTTATTTGCAATGGCAGGGATTTTTGATGGAAGAAACTTGCCTGTAGACAGAAGTTTAAAACTCAGAACAAACCATGTCTCTTACAAAAAAGCAAATTGTAACACATATTTTAAAAAAATTACAGAAGAATGCAAATACCTTTAAAAATTATTCTGGAATTTGACATACAATGCAATAAATATAGTCATAAAAACAAACTGTAATCCATACTAATTAGCATTAAGTTGCCTACTAGCTTTTTGAGTAATCTAGTTTCAACCTATTAACCAAATACTATTTAAACAATTTTAAGATAACTGCCTCATAAAAATTTCTGAATTATTTATTAATAATAACTGCAATGGCTTACTTTGAAAGAATAGAGAATGAACATTAATTATTGAGTCAATGAATAAAATCCCTTTATATTTCGTACTATGGATGAATAAATTCATTTCCAAAATTTTGCCATGATATACATTAATTAAAATAGTATAGCCAGAATATGAAACTTTACCAAAACAAGCAATAATTAAAAATATGATAAAATATATAAGCTTATTTTATTATGGTATTTTAAAAGAAAGATTACTCATCACAAAAACATAACTCATTTTAGTGAACTGTAGTTTATCCCTTTATGTTTGAGTGGTTTCCATGATATGGACCAGGAAACAAAGAAGATATGTACACTAGTCATGAATATAAACCAATTATAAACTTGATGTTTTTCTTCACCTTTATTATCGACCAAACATAGCATCAAGTTTCTAAATTAACTGGAGGTCATATTTTTTATTCAAGCAATAATTTTCAAATATTAGTTTTGGTTAACTAGTTGTGTTTTTAAATATGTTTATATGTTTGCTTCTTTTAAGGCAAGTTTGCATTTATTCAAAGATGTGAAATTGACTTTATGACATTCCTTCTATTAAATAATTACTCTCTAAAATGACATGCACTCATACAGCAGAAAATTAGATATCAATGAGACTCAATTAGATACTGCATGACTGGAAAAGCACCCATAAGGTGTTAAAAAAAAAAAAGAGTTGGTCAACTTTATCATCAAGTAACCAATGGTCACATATAAATTCTCATAGACCCAGGATTCTATAAGAATGAAAGAACTTCAATTAATCTTAGGTTCAATACAAGAGGAAAGGAAGCCATTCCTTTTGGCCATAATAGCTGTTGAAAGCATTCACTATTTTTAGATAACAACTTTTTGGTATAAAAGCTTATATTTTATTCAAAACCACACAATATAAATATATTTGCTGTAAGAAATGATAGCTTCAATGTCCCAATGTAAATCCGCCCACCAATTTATGTTGCACAATAGTATTTTTAATCAGATAATATGTGTATGTGTGTGTGTGTGTGTGTGTGCACTAATGTGAACGTTTTGCTATGATTGGATGAACCAAAGCATTTTGCTTTGCAAGTATATAATGTGAGAAAATTTGAAAAAGATTGATCTTTTGTAAATCTTCAGTTAGTTTTTGTTTTGTGTGTGTGCCGTTTCTATGTGTTTAGAAAAGAATTTTGCATTGACTCATTATTCTACCCTAAAGTTTTTTACATAGTAATTTTATGTGTGAAACACTTCATGTACAAGATAATCAAAAGTGAAAAAAAACCCACAAATGATAAAATAGAGTAAGAATGCTTTATCCGTAAAGCAAAGATAAATGCAAGTGAAAAGACACAGAAATAAACAATATTAATGTATCATCTGAGTTAACTGTACTAAATTTGTGACTGTTTTGCATGATATGAGAAAACAAAACAAGTTTTCAATCAGTTACACATTCTAGAAAATTGTAGTCTATCATGCAAAATGACTTTCAAAGAGGTATATTAATGTAAGCCTTAAAAAGACAAAACAAATTCCATCTTGAATTTTTTGACCTAAAGAGTCTACCTTTTCTGTGGTTATAAAACTTTCTGCATCAGAGCTCTTGTTAAGTGTCAAAGTTTCAGTGAAAATAAAATTATCATCAGGCTTGACTGATTCTGATGTGGAATGCCTGTCTAAAAAATCCATCACACCTTCTGAAGAGTGATGAACTTTCTGAAGTCTGTTTTTCTACTTTAGCTGTTTCATAATAGCCAATTCATAATACACTTGCGTTGTATTGCTTTTTACGTGCAAATCTGCATGCACTTTCAAACTGGTGTGTATTATTAACATCAATTGGTTTTAATGATGCAATTGGTATTTTTTTATTTCTGTGAAAATTGAGTATCCATGGTTGTCATAGAATGCAACATACTTTTCCCTTTAAATAATAGAATTATTTCTTATTATAAACATTTTTACTTTGTGTAATAGTTTTGGGGAATGGATGAAAGCTATTCAGTGAAAGATGGGTATAGAAATTACTCAGCAATAAGTGTCCTACAAGTGAGACTAGTATTTAAATATTTTTATCTTGTTCAACAGAGAGAAATGGACAATATCTGAGTGCAAAGACCAAGGGTTAGGAACTGTAGGTGAAAGAGGAAGGAAACAGAAAACAACTCAGATAGCAGAACGATGCCAATATTCCCAGGTGCAAACTTTGGAAGGTAAGAGGCAGGTGCCCTGTCTCACAGATCCATGACAGAAGTATCATCACCTCATGAAATTCAGAAGCTAACTGTTTTCAACTTTTTTACACACTAACTGCTCAACATGATCAAAGAAAATAAAGGTGTTAGTTCTAAGAACCCAGGGTTTAAATTGCAACTTTATTATTTGCTAGAGTGACTGTAACAAGCTGGCCTTAGAAACTCACCTGGTCTGACCTAAAATGCCATATTTTAAAAAGTTATGACAGTCTATATGATCAAACTCTCTGAGCTTTGCTATTTTATAGACACCTAATTTTTGATGGCTCTATTTTATATGTTGCAACTACACTCACCCCCCTTCCAAACACACTCACATATGCACACACACACACATACACACATTTATTAAAACTTCTTTTAAAATTTTTTGTTGAGCAAGATCATCCAAGTTAAAGATTTTTAGGCTTTTTTTTACATTTAATCTGCTGTTCCAATTGAAAAAAAAATGTTGTGTCATTATATACTGTCTCCCATTCCCAGACTCGTAAACCTTCTATAATTAGGAGCATTATAATGTTAATGGATATATGGGAGAATTAGAGACACTTCAGTTAGTCCTAGTGAAAAATGATGAACACCTGGCTTTAGACATTGATGTCAGATTTATGAAGAAGGAACAGATTTCATAAGTGTGTTGATAACATGTTCTAGACAATCATAGGGGTTTAAGGTATTTGGGGGCAGATCTAGGGGAAAGTCTGACAACGAGGTAGCAGTATTTGAATGCATAGTCCAAATAACACTAATTTAGAGGTGATTTAGACATTTTCTTTGTTATTGTTTCCTCACTGCCCTCTTTTACTCTTTTCAGTATCCCAAGACTTTCTCTTGCAGAAATATTTATCTCTGGCAGTACTCTCAACCTTGTATAAACCTTTTACTTGCCACTCAAGGATCATCTGTTGCATTTAGATATTTTACTTTCATTTTGCACAGTTTATATTCCTCATAGCAAACCAGGAAACTTAGTCTTATATTCTCTCTTATCATTTTTCTTTCCATCTAACATATTTTAAAATTATTTTTATCTAATTCATTTTTATTTTATTTTACAGCATTGTTTTCAGTCTCCATTGAAGCGTCTTGTTTTTTATCTCATAATGCAAAAGAAATCCACTCTGTCTCAGGCAGTTTGTCATTCTCCGCTTACACTTGATTAAATAAATAACATAATCCTTAAAAGAGAGCAAGTGATTTATATAATAGAACAGAAAGGCATACTCTAATTCCTCACCAGGAGAATGTACTCAGTAAAAAGCACCACCTCAGTCCCTCACACATATGGGGAGCCCAGACATCAAGTCTAAAACTTATGAAGTTTTTATTCACAAGTATAATTGTTTGTCCTTACACTAAGTATTTTTGTTTAAGAAAAATGTTCCAGTTACTACATTTCACACTAGGGATTCAGCTGTGAAAAGAGAGATAGAAGAGGCTGTTAAATTAGTAAGAAGGCAGATTGTGAATGCCTTTATATGGTTTTCCAAAATGTTCATATTCTCCAAAGTCAATATCAAAGAAGTTAAAAAGCACCAGTAGTGGATTCAGAAGTGCATCACTTACTAAAAGATAATATTTATGTCTAGAGAATGGAAGAATTAGAGACACTTCAATTAGTCCTAGTGAAAAATGATGAACACCTGGCTTTAGACATTAATGTCAGATTTGTGGAGAAGGAACAGATTTCATAAGTGTGTTGATAGCATGTTCTAGACAATCACAGGGGTTTAAGGCATTTGGGGCAGATCTAGGGAAAACGTCTGACAATGAGGTAGCAGTAGCAAACACAGCTTTATTGGGAAAAGCCTTGAGAGGTTTGCATGTGGGAAAGTTTTTCAGAGCAGAAGTTGGTCCGGTGATTGGGGGTCTGGGGAGTGAGCTCTACAAGAAGGGGGAAGGGGTAGGAAATTCCCAAGGGAGAGGACGATTGAAGCCAGACTTACATGTCTGGGTGACATCTCTTAGCAGTGTGGCGGAGACTCTCTGGGTCTCTAGGTCTCTGGTCTTTTACCAGAGTAAAACACAACAAAGGTAAAAGAATACAGGGAGTATTTGGTTTATAACTGACTAGTTGGCTGATTTTTTTTTTTTTTTTTTTTGAGTTGGAGT
>CAUYQG010163017.1:0-45474 GCA_963574415.1 Tarsius wallacei
ATGGCCAGGCTCGGTGGCTCAGCCTGTAATCCCGTGCTTTGGGAGGCCAAGGTGAGTGGATTGCCTGAGCCCGCGGGTTCGAGACCCGCCTGGGCAACTTGGCAAGACCTCATCTCTACAATAAATCAAAAATCAGCCGGGTGTGGTAGCGCGCACCTGTAATTCCGGCTACTTGGAAGGCTAAGGCGGAAGGATCACCGAACCCAGCGGGTAGAGGCTGCGGTGGCCGGGAGCAGCCACTGCACTCCAGCCTGGGTGACAGAGTGAGACTCCAACTCAAAAGAAAAATAAAAAAATAAAAAATAAGCACAATCATAATGGAGTAAAGACATCAAAGTATTAAGATCAGAGTAAGAGTTCCAAATGTCAAAAATTTAAATTTCCTATTATTTTCACTGAAGTACAAACCATTGAATGTACTTGTAATATTAGCATGGATTTATGCAATTTGTAGATTTTTAAATAAATTTCCATTCAAAATTCAACTATGAAAAACAGCCTAACTTGATTTGAAACCTGGAAACAAAGGGATTGAAAAATATAATTTGAAAAGTTATGAGAGAATATTAAAACTTGCATTGGCTGGGTGCAGTGGCTCATGCCTATAATCCCAGCATTTGGGGAGGCCAAGGTGAGAGGGTTGCCGGAGCTCAAGGGTTCGAGACCAGTCTGGGCAACTTGGGGAGACCTCATCTTTACAATTAAAAAAAAAGAAAAAATTAGCCGGGCAATGGTGGCACATGTCTGTAGTTACAGCTACCTGGAAAGCTGAGACAGAAGGGTCACCTGAGCCCAGCAGGTTAAGGCTGTGGTGGCTGTGAGTGTCTCACTGCACTCCAGTTTGGACAACAGAGTGAGACTCCAACTCAAAAAATAAATAAATAAACAAGTAAATAAATAAAACTTGTGTTGACTGCAAGAAACCCTTCGTAAACATCTTTTATGAGCATTACGATATGGTCACATTTATTTTCACATGGATGTTAGGACAAGCCATTGCCATAAGTAGATTTTCTGTATGGATTCTCTTTTCTGCCTCAGATGTTCTGGATCCTTCTTCCATTCTTGCTTTAGCCTCACAGACTTCAAAATGCCACCACCTACAGGACCCAGTACACATCCTACTTTCTGAACTATAAATGCCCTCCCATCACAACCTAAAGAGATCCATCCTCTTTGTCTTCACAACACACTGTTTTTGACACTTTCATCACTCTTAGTGATTCTGCAATGTGCTCAAGCTATTTGTGGGCACATTTATTTTCCCCCTAGACTGTAAACATTTAAAGAATGAGGTGAATCCAGGAGTCATTTGTAAATACTCGAGTATCATTTGTGACAATGGCTGTAATAGTGAACATTAGAAGGGCATGTACTTCAACTATTCTGAGATTAAAATGATTGTCCAAGAATGTTGGACACCTGGCATTTCTGGACTTTCAACAGCCTGTCCCCTTTAGAAATTGTGATGACACTACACTACTTTCCTATAAAGGTCCCCAGACCCTCTCTAAAATACTTTATGCAAACGCCACGTGCTTGTGAGTGTGCATATAAGCAAGTGTGTGCGTGCAGTGTGCACATATGTAAGTGTGTGTGTGTGCAGGCGTGCGCAGGCATGTGCAGTGGTCATCAACCTTGGTTCCTGGGTTTGGAAGGAGAAACACATCACTCCATCTCCAAGCTCCTTTCATGCCAGTTTTTCCCATCTCAGTCCCCTGAGTACTAAGTCTCATTTTGTTGATGGTGCTTTCGGGCTCTTCTAAGCAGAATGCAACCTCCTTTCAGCGCGGCTGACCGAGGGGAGGGGAGGCGTGGGGGGATTTTGGCATGTGGGTGTCTTACCAAACAAATGGATCCTATACTTTCTGAATTAAAGATGAGCCGACTGACAAGGATTTCCAGGTCGCAACACAGACGGGGCCGGAGTGTGCCTGCGCCGAGGCTGGAGGAGGCTTTTGGACACCGGGATGCAACAGGGCTTGGGAGAAAGGGGGGAGAAAGAAAGGCCACTTAGCGGTCTTTGTTTTGATCCTGGCAGCTTCCGAGCCAGATTTCAAGCGGCATGCCGACCGAAGCGCTTCCTTGCACTCATTGGAAGGGGAAGGGACTGACTCATGTTACACCAGTCCCATCTCCCCTCCCCGCGACTGCTAACTTGTGGCTTTAAAAGGAAGTGACATGGGTGGGGAGAGACGTCAGCTGAGGACCACTTTTTTTTTTCTTCCCGAAGGGTCCACCCCATGGGTGGAGTCTCGCTTTTTCTTTTCAGTGTTGGCTGACTTACAGCGCCTATAAACTAGTGGCAATTTCGGAACCCAGCCGGCTCCCTTCGGTCTCTGATTTCTAAGTCCATGTGCCAGGGCTGCCAGGAAGGAGGTATGTGCTGTTCGTGCCATCTGTGGGCACCTTCTCTGGGTGTGGCTGGGATTTGTGTTTCTCTTCCTATCACTATTTCTCTCTCCTTGGCTGGATTTTCCTAGGACCTCTGGAAGGGGTGGGCTTCGGGGAGGGAGAGCTCCGAGTTGCAGTGGGAAGGTGGAGGGCGCCTGAGGGAAGGCCAAGGCAGGCTTGGCTGGCACAAAAGGACCCTCGCTTTGTGCTGGGCCGGGCGAGCGTCCCTTTCTGGGTTGTGATTTCAAGCTGCTGTTCTTGGCTTAATTTATCCACCTAGCCATCCACCCACCTCCTTCCCGGGGTTAGAGCATTTTCTCTGCCATAGATGCTGCTGGGTTGGGGGGGGGGCGGGGGATGTTCTTGTTAATATATTGCTCTCTTTTGTGTCATGCAACATGTTCTTCCGCCTCTGACGTTTCTATGGCAACCACAAAAATACTACACAATATGCAGCCCTGATATAAATGGATGTATTTCTGTTTCGTGTCTAGTTCGCCGCTTTCTGCGCTTGTTATTGCTTTGGATGCTGAAATCCAGCATGGCTTTGTGGCTACCCCTCCTCACTCTCAGTTTGGTTTTTCCCTAACACAGGAGGGCTGTGGGGGAGGGGAGTTGTCAAGGAAACAGGCATTTGTAATTACCTCTTTATTTATCTAACGTTCGGCCTATGAATTTTTCCGTCATATCTAGGAATTAAAAAAGAAATACTTGGATGTTTGTGTAAGTCTTCAGTGTCTGGTCTTTTTTTTTTTTAATTTAAAGAAAACCTAAACACTACTCAAGATAGGATATTGACCCTGTGGTCAAGCTATGGGGAACAGCACTTATTTCTTTAGAGGAGGTGAGATCTTTGAAATAAAGTTTGAAAGAGTGTCCGCGAATCCACACTGACAAATGTGGTATTGTCTGCCTAGGTTTGCTCACAAGTCTAAATATTTAAAAGATGAGGCTCTGCTCTAGACTGAACTTATTCAGCACAAAATCTAAGTTCAACAAGTATGAGTAACACACAGTAACTAACACAGCAGGATTCTCAGTCTTGGGTTTTTGTGAGTTGCTTAGATGGGTTACTCACATCTTTGAACTCTCATTAAGATGAGGGTTGATAGACTTTCTCTTTCAAAACTGTGGAAGGAAGAATCCATCAGAGAATATTACTCAACCACCCTTAATTGAAAAAAAAAAGGATCTTGAGAGATGGGAGAACATGTGTGCATGTGTGCGTGTGCATGTGCATGAGTGTGTTTTGTGGAGTGGACAGGAACATCAGGGCAAATCAAGAAGTCTAAGTGAAAACTGCTAAATCTTCTGAACGTTCTCTATGGGGAGAAGAAAATGACTTTTAAAAAATGAAACAAGGTAAATTATTATCTACCTACTAATAAGCAAAGTTAAATATAATTAAAATCAAATAACACATCTCTTAGAAAGATCTAGTCCCAATGGAGCTACTAACAGGTATGGGTTAAATTGATGCTTTTATTCAGGACGTCTAAGAAAATGTTTGATAATGGGCACCATTCTTTTGATGGGCATCCCAAAGTACCTTATTAGCTTTTATAAGATAGATAAGTAGTAATCTCATCTTTGGTTCTTAAAATTATCTGTAATTTTAGATAAGGATTTGGGAAGGTCACTTGGCCCGCATGATACCTTCCAGTTATTGTCACCAAAAACATTACTTGGAAACCTCAGAGTAACCCTGCCATGTGGAAGCAGGAAGAAGGGGTGGTTTTAATGAAATTTTGTTTGTTGAGATCCTTATCTAAAGGAGTTATCATCCATGTCTTATGAAACTTACTGTAATGCAAGAGATCTTAAGTATTTCAGATACAAAAGCTAGCTGAAAATGGGGCTGACTAGCATGGCACAAAACTAACTAGAGCTAATAGAATTAAGGACAAGAGTTATTTAAAAGGCATAAAACATAGAGAAAATATTTAAAAGAGTATGACACTCATCTTGATAAGCACATAATGTTATACATAGAGAAATGGTTGGATTGTAGGTTGTTGATGTTTGTAAAGAATTCTGGAAAACAGTCAAACTGATTTACTGTTTTTTCAGTCTGAAAATGATCCTCAGGGGTGTAGATTTGCCACATGACCTTTCAAGGCAGATTGACAGTGTATGCATCATAGTTTGTGATGTGGATAACTCTTGAGTTTCTAGACCCAGAAATTTTCCAACAAAAAGCCTACTGGAGTGGAACTCAAAGAAAAAAAAATAGCAAGATTTCTCTGGAAGCATAGCCAGCAACAGCAGCAATAACAAAAACAAAAAACCCAACCAACCGACAAAAACCACCTTCTAATATTCTGATCTTGAGTAGAGGATAAAACAATTGGCAGCAGTGCCCTGGAGAGGGTAAATGGAGCTGTGAATGTCAGTAAATATAGAGTCCAATATAGGGCCCATGAAAGAGGCTGGCTAGAGGTGACATCAAGGAAGTCACTTCTAGAGTGTGAGTCAATCATCAGTCATCATATTGGGATCTCACTGTCTGCAAAGCTCTGCCTGGGTGCTATAGAGTTGGCGAAAAAAGGTGGCTGTTGTAGTCTGCTCTGGAGTTTAAAGTTGGCCAAACGGGTGGCAACATGCGTAGATGAGCACGCAGCTGGAGAGAAGGGGGCAGGAGTGAGCTGAGAGGACTTGGAAGCCAGCTGCGGTTAGTCTGAGAATACCAGTAGGAAAGTTTTGATGTGCTACTGAAGTTTTAGAGAAGAGCAGGCATACAGTTCAAGGGAAGAAGGAGAGGGTGTCCCAGGTAACAGAGGTGGGTGGTAAGATGGATCACGGTTCAGGGTTCTGACTCCAAGCAGGGAGAAGTCAGTCTTTAGTGTAGAAATAGAGCAGGCATACTCTGCTGGCTGAGAAATAAGTAGACAGAGATTCAGGGACAGATTTTTTTTTTAAACTCAGGACAAGAAAGACAGTGAATAGGAGGCAGAATCCTTCCTAATCCAATAAAATTTTAGCTGAAGATTAAACTAAAGGCCAGACTTAAATCAAGTAAGAAATTGAGAGAGAGGACATCCCTAACTCACCCACAACATCATCCTCATAATTCTGGCCTTTGCCATCACTTTAGATCCTGGGGTGCTCAGATGAGGGTTTGGTAAATGCCCTACATTTTGTGCAAATGTGCTGTATTCTGCAAAGGGGTTCTGATGGGTACGGAAGAAGCCATGTTAACATTTTTGATGATTTTTGACATCTAAATATTTGGAGAAACATATGTGATCAAGCCAGGCTTAATAATCACCTAACATTACCCAGAGCCCAGCAACTCTAATTCACCAGTCTTTATCTAAGACAGAAAGCAAGCTGTGGGACTCTGAAATGTGGTTTCATGTATAGACTAGGGGAAGGTCTCCAGTCACTGCCAAGACTGTGGCAAAGAGGATGCTCACAGCCTGAACTCATTCTTTCAGCAGACGCTTCTTGAGTGTCTATTATGTGTCAGGTGATATGAACATAACTGCAAGAAAATCAGACAGAGTTCAAATAGCTATAGTTTTCAAATAGCTGAGGGGTTTCCAAAGGAGATGCTGGGGCTGGCTGTCTTCCAATTTCTTCTAATGACTGAACAAGAGAAAATAGAGCAATTTTTGTTGAATATCATCATGGAACCATCTATCTAACCTGTCTCCCAAGGTGTGTTCTTGCTCCACAAATCTTTTCCACCTGTTTCATTTTTGTATTTATCTTGCTCCTCCAATCTGGTTTGCTCTACTTTTTCCTTTGACCTTAAGTCTTGCCTTCCAGTCACCATTCATTCATTCACACATACATGCATCCATCCATTAGTCACCCACCATCTATCTATCTATCTCTACTTTTATTCATTCAACAAATAGTACTGTACACCATGTCTCAGGTACTCTGTATGATGAATATAGCAATAAATAGGAAACCAATTCTTCCCTAAAGAAGCTCAGGAACTAGCAGGGAGACAGACGTGGAAACAGACCCTTAAGCCACAGGGTACTACTTTTGACAGAGGCGATTATTGGCTAATGACACTGGAAACTTCTTCACTGAACAGTCATATATGTAGACCGTGCTGGGCAGGGACAGAGCAAATGGTTAGCTGTAGGCAATTGTCCTTTTTATAATTTTCTTGTATCTTCCACATTGGTTGAATGTAGGATGGTAAATATTTGTTATTTAACTAAATGGGAAGAGTGGGGTTTCTGAACCAGAGGAATAGAAGACTTGTGTATTCTTTCTGAAAGAACAAACTCAGCAAGATAATCTCTCAAGGTTCCCTCTCCTAGTGAGATTTTCAGAGGAGTATAGCTCCCTCTGGGTGGACTCAAAGTACTCAAAGTAAAACATTTTAAAAAAAGAAAAACTAGCTGGGTGTGGTGGCTCAGGCTGTCATCCCAGCACTTTGGGAGGCAGAGGCGAGAGGATTGCCTGGGCAACTTGGTGAGACCTCATCTCTACAATAAGTCAAAAAATTAGCCAGGTGTGGTGGCACATGCCTGTGATGGTTCCAGCTACTTGGAAGGCCAAGGTGGAAGGATTGCATGAGCCCAGCAGATTGAGGTTGTGGTGGCTGTGAGTATGCCACTGCACTCCAGCCTGGGTGACAGTGAAACTCTGACTCAAAAAAATAAATAAATAAATAAACTACTTGTATCAAATTATATGCCCATTGTTTTATTGAATATTCTCATGTCTTCTGGAGTCTATTTCCCATAATACATTGTGAGTCTACAACTTGGCCTGATGAAAACAAGTGTGTTCCAACCCCCTACAGTGTTCAGCCAGCCTTACATAGAAATAGCAGTTCACTCAGGAATGAATGCAGGCTCTGAACATCCAACATAAAGAGCGTTGGAACTTTGTGGCAGTACTATTTCTTTGTATTTCCTGATGTCATCAAACTCCTCTTAACAGAATTGTTTGTCCCCACTTAATTTCTCGACTTCAGTCTGGATGTTATATGTATAGCATGACCAAATTCATCTGGAAAACCGTACTCCTCTGCTTGGCTGACCTTGGGAGAAGACTTTTAGCAAGTGCTTCTTTGTTATTTTAATCTCAGATGAGATCAGCACGAAGCTGTTCCCGATAACTGGAGTTGGCACCAATCTTCATCTCTCCGTCTGCTCAGGATAGACATCAGAGCTCCTTCATGGTCATGTCCATGGAGCATTCTGCAAAAGGAGAGGTGCATTTTAATTTTTATGGTAGTTTGAACCTGGTCTCTGCAGGAGATGAGTTCTTATTCTGGGAGATGACAGAGGCCATCAGACATGAGGTGACTGGTCGGCCTGTGGGATATGATGAGGATGGTAACAGCCCACCTTTGTAGAGGGTTTCCCATATGCCTGCCCATACATGGACTTCACATTTATGAATTCATTGTATCCTCATAACAAACCAAGCATGTAAAAATGATGATCATTTTCCATTTTACAGATAAAGAAAAGAAAGATAAGTGAGATTAAGTGTCTCATGTAGAATTGCAATAAGTAGCAGAGGTGAGATGTGAACACAGACCATGACTTTCCAGAGCCCTGGCTCTGACCATCACACACTCAGATCTCACCATGGTGCATTCTGAGTCCAACTCCAGTGCCTGGTGCAGAGCCTTGGACATAGCAGACATGTAGCACACTTTTTAAATTTTTAAAATTTTTTTAGAGATGGGTTGTCACTATTTTGCTCAGACTGCCCTTGAATTCCTGGGTTCAAGCGATCCTCTCGCCTCAACATCCCAAGTTGCTGACATTACAGGCACATGCCACTGTGCCTGGCTAATATTTTTGAGATTATGAACACAGAGTTTCCCCTTGTATGCCTTTCATCCTAGTTTTTAAGAGCTGTGGAAATCCTGCAAGACGGAGTAGTATTTTAGAACTTGGAGAAAAACTAACAACATTGCTTATAAGACAAACTATATCATTTTCAGGCAGTGTTGTTTTTACTGAGGTTTAGCTAGAGATATGACATGGTAGAAGACAGAAAAGGGGCCCCATGAACATCCTCAAAACCAGCGCGTAACCAAGGAACGAGATTTACTGAGTGGTTGCAGAGTTCCCAAGGCTGTGGGTGGGTGGAGTCAGAGGCTTCCTTTTCTTCTGTTGACTTTTTTTTTTTTTTTGAGACAGAGTCTCACTGTTGCCCAGGCTGGAGTGCAGTGGCACACTCACAGCCACCACAGCTTCAACCTGCTGGGCTCAGGTGATCCTTCCACTTCAGCCTTCCAAGTAGCTGGAACTACAAGCACACGCCACCACGCCTGGCTAATTTTTTAATTAATTGTAGAGATGAGGTCTTGCCAAGTTGCCCAGGCTGGTCTCAAACCCTGGGCTCAGGTAATCCTCTTGCCTCCGCCTCCCAAAGTGCTGCGATTACAGGCTTGAGTCACCATGCCCAGAAATTCTGTTGACTTTCAACAAATCCATCACTGAGTTTAAAGGCAGATTATGATCTGCAAAGACCTTGCCAGTGCTTATCTTGGACAAACTTTGAAATGAGAGAAACGAATTGATCCAGGAGGGAAACTTGGTCCATTTCCCATCTCTGTGGACTCCTTGTGATCTGTCAGCCCTCTGTGGGCAGAGGTTAACCGAGGCTGATGAAATTTTAAAGAACTATCTGTCCATGTCAAGCACATCTTCCCAGGATGCTGAAGCCATCTGTGTACAATCAATACAGTCATCTCAGACAGCGTCCTGGATCCCTGTGTAAGGCATCCGGCACATTCCTCCTTGTCTCTCTTATGCTATGGGGAAGGACAGGCTGAAAGGCGGGATGGTGAACAGTCTCCTTGGCCTCATGTGTGGATGGCCTGCCTGTAAACCCTTATGTTCCCAACTCCCTGCCTAGTCCTTGCTTTCCTGACATTCTTCTGCCCATCATTCAGCCATACAACACTCCTTCCTTCTTTTTTTTTGAGTCAGGGGGTCTCACTCTAATGGCTAGGCTGGAATGCAGAGGCCCGCTCACAGCTCACTGCAGCCTCAGTCTCTTGGGCTCAGGCTATCCTTCTGCCTCAGCCTCTCGAGTAGCTGGGACTATAGGGATATGCCACCATGCCCAGTTAATTTTTTTTTCTTTTTATAGAGATGAGGTCTTGTTATGTTGCCCAGGCTGGTCTTGAATTCCTAGGCTTAAGCAATCCTCCCACCTCAGCCTTCCAAAGTGCTGAGATTATAGACCTGAGTCGTCATGGCCAGCCCATACAAACTCTTTCTGTATGCATAATTACATCACACGACAAGTATCTTTACAGTTCTGTCTTAATAACTGCTCTGGGTACTCGCTGATGGCATGGGGTTTTAGTTGCACCATTCATAGCACAGAGCAGAGCACCTGGCACCAAATGGATGTTGTGGCCTAGAGAAAAATGGGAACAAGAAGGCAGCCACCAGTTTTGCCTAATCTGCTGGCATCTGGCCAGGTTTTCCCAGTCTCATCACTGTTGATATTTCGGGCCAAATAACTCATTGTTGTGGAAGGCCTGCTCTGGGCAGTATAGGGTGTTCAGTGGCATTCCTGGCCCCTACCCATGACAAACACAGTGGTAGGCCCTCCAGCCTTCATTGTGACAGCCAAGCACGTTCCAAACATTGCCAAATGTCCCCCAGAGGGACAGAATCGCCCACATTGAGAACTGATGCTTGGGGGATCCACATCAAAGTCTGCACTCAGGATCTCGGCTGCTCCCTGATGCAAGGCAAACCTGCATATACTAAGGACTAACCTACATATACTAAGCTTACAAAGACTGAGGTCCCCACTCAAGAGGCATTTCATTAATTTAAATTAATAAATAGATCAGGCATGATGACTCAGGCCTGTAATCTCAGCACTTTGGGAGACTGAGGCGGAAGGATTGCTTGAGCCCATGAATTCGAAATCAGCCTGGGCAACATAGCGAGACTTTGTCTCCACAAAAAATAAAAAAATTAGTCGGGTATGGTGACATGTGCCTGTAGTCCCAGTTGCTCAAGAGGTTGAGGCAGGAGGATTGCTTGAGTCTGGGAGTTTGAGGCTGTGGTGAGCCCTGCTTGTGCCACTGCACTCCAACCTTAGTGACAAGAGTGAGACTCTGACTCAAAAATAAATGATTTAATAAATACTTTAAGAAGAATGAAAAGATAATAATCAACAAGTTAAAAGTAGATATGTAACCATAAGATGTTCAAACATCTAGCACCTTCATTTTGGGTAAACCGGCATGGGAATCAGGCTGTGGCGGAGGGACCTGGTGGGAGCCATGCTGGTAGGACTGACAACTTATTTGGGCTCCTCCCACACCCAGGGCTGTTTGGAGGGGCCCTGCCCTGCTAAGCCACCTCCTTGGACAAAATATATTAACATATGTAAAGAAAGAATCCAGAGTCCCTCAACTGACTTTACAAACCTGTGCTCCACCTGCTGGTTCAGTTCCCTTGACCTTCACAGTGGGTTTCCTTGACCTTCCCTAGAACAAAGGCATCCAGCGCTCCATCTAATCAGCTAGTAATCTGCCTTCCAGCACCCACCCGGACAGTTGCTGGTATTTCAAGTCTTTCCATCCCCAGTTCCTCACCTTTACCACCTTCCCAGGACCAGCACCCTGCCCCTCTCTGTTTCCTTAGGTAAGTCCTGGGGGACCCTGACCCAAAACCGGTCCTGGAAGATCCTCAGGGCCCCGTGCCTGGCCCTGGGGCATCCTAGGAGTTCCATAACTGCTGTGTCCCCACCTTTTATCTTCCCATCTCCCTTCCCCCTTTCAGGACCCCAAAGATTGACACGAGTGGGGCCAGTCTATTATTACAACTCCCCACACAGATCCAGAATCCTCTGACAGCGTTTCTTACTGAATCCTCAAATTCAACCTCCCATTGGCAGGTTTGTCTGGTGCTGGGGGTGCAAAAACGAACTGGATCTCAGTGCCTTTGCGGAGCCTGTGGCCAAGAGGGTGAGCTAGGAACCACAATTGATCATTCCAACATGATACATGGAGCAGAGTGCTCTGGGGGCTCGGAAGGGAAACAATGCACCGTCCCTGCCCAGTCTGGGGTTTCTGAAATGTTTCCTAGGGAATAACAACCCATAAGTCAGGTCTAGGAAGCTGGGAGTCAGAGAGGGGGAAGGGATTCACTCTACAGTGCTCGCTTTGCTTTTACTGGAGGCTGGAATGTGAATTGGGGAGTGGCCAGAGATCCCAGGAATGGGTGAGAGTGAGGGGCTGGGACCACAGGTGAGGTCAGAGCATTCCTGGGACCCCCAGAGGGCCAGGCGGGCTGGCACAGTAAGAGACAGAGATTCAGTGGATTCAGTGAGGCTGGTGCATCATCCTGGAGATGGAGGCCTGGAGACTGAAGCCTAGGATCCTATTGGGTCTAAGGTGAGGATGCAGCAGAGAAAACAGCTTTGACACTCTGTGGTAGTAGAACAGAAAAAACAAAATGGAACGGAATGTGTTTCTATGCTCTTGTTCCCAAATGGTCACCAACCCTGTTAGGATTTGTGATGTGGTCACTTATGCACTGGCATGCTCACCAGCCTTACTCCGCACTTCCCAGAAGGTATCTGCTTTGCCTAGTGTACCTCATTTCTGTCTGACTCCTGCCCTGTTGTCATGAATTCTTTCCTGAAATCTGATGTGAAGCAGAGGCATTGTGAGGTTAACTGTCCCAAAGCCCCAGTGCTGGGAACACCTGAGCACACCATGACCTGCTCTGTGATGGACTATAAAAATGGTTGCTTCTACTTTTATTGCACATTTTTGCCTGTCCCCAAATCTCTCTGAATTTCCTTTTAGGGTGAAAAGACTTTCCATTGTTTCAAAATGTGCAGAAATTTCCCACCTCGATCTATCCCCCGAATCATGCGGGAATTTAGGAAATTACTTAAGACCAGATGACACAGTGAAAGTTTTGTGGATTCACTGAAATACTAATTTGGCCTCCATCTCTAGGTTTGCGAGGTAGTGGGGAGAGAGAACCATAGAGACTTTTCTTTTGAATTTTGGTCAGAGTCTTACTCTGTTGCCCAGACTGGATTGCAGTGGCACGATCATGGCCATCGTAGCCTCGATCTGCTAGGCTCAGGCAGTCCTTCCATCTCTGCCTTCCAAATAGCTGAGACTACATACAGGCACGTGCCATCACACCTGGCTTTTTTTTTTTCCTGGTAAAGATGAGGTCTCACCATTTTGCCCAGGTTGGTTTCAAACTCCTGGTCTCAGGCAGTCCTCTCACTTTGGCCTCCCAAAGTACTGGGATTGCAGACATGAACCACTGTGCCTGGCCATAGAGACTTTTTTAAATGTGCCAGACACTTTTAATGAGTTCTTTTTATTCTGGTTTTGCTACGTCAGGCCTCGCCTGCCCCGTCTGCATCCTTCTGCTTTCTCAAAGGGCTGAATCACTGTTTGTCTTGAAGACAGTCTGGTTTCCAGCAGCTTCTGTCCCTCTGGCTTTACTCCCCAGAGAGAATGCACCTTCTTCAAACACATGCTTTGTGAGGTCAGAGGCTGGCTGTGTCCTGTGGCTGCCATTTCCTAGTAAGGGTCCACCCCAAGACCCCGCCTCCGTGTCTGTTCAAGCAAGGTGAGCACTCAACAGCCCTCCACATGGGGGACATCCATTCCTTGAGAACCTAAGGACGTGGTTGCCTGCTTCCCAGGCACTGTCTGTAGGGAACAGGGACTGGGGGCCTTTTAGGGACTGTGAGTAGTAGCATGGCATAGATGGGGGAGGAGGACTGGGACGCTACCTGGGCTTGGCCCCCAACACGGTCACCTCCTTACTCTCTGTGGGACCTTGAACTTGCAGAGACTCAGGGCTGCCTCTTGCTTGTGTGCTGACCTGGCACATCCTGTGTCTCTGTGAGTATGACCCTTGTTTTCTGACCTGGTCATCGAGGCACCCAGGGTCAATGCCAACATCTTAGCTGAGTCACTGCATGCTGGGGCCATTTTGGTGGCACGCTGGGGGGTATTGAGAGAGAAGAATGAATGCCACCATCCGTTCCACCTCAGCCTTCCAAGTAGCTGGGACTACATACAGGCGCATGCCACCACACTTGGCTAATTTTTTGGCCAGGTCAGTGTTGCTAAAGAGGTCAAGGGAAAGTACTTTTTTAAAAAATGAAAACAAGCATGGGTGTGCCATGACATCACACACAAAAGTGATGTGGGCTTTTAAGACTCAACAGAAGACTTTCACCTCCAGGGTGTTTTCATACCCTTAGATTACAGTTCCAGGCTAGGCATGGTGGCTCAAGCCTGTCGTCCCAGCACTTTGGGAGGCAGAAGAGAGAGGACTGCCTGAGCCCAGGGGTTCAAGACCAGCTTGGGAAACTTGGTGAGACCTCATCTCTACAATAAATATTAGCTGGGCATAGTGGTGTGCATCTGTAGTTCCAGCTACTTGGAAGGCTGAGGCTGAAGGATAACCTGAACCCAGCAGGTCAAGGCTGCGGTGGCCATGAGCTGTGCCACTGCACTCCAGCCTGGGTGACAAAGTGAGACTTCAAGTCCGAAAAAAAAAAAGATTATAGCTCCAGATTCTTGGCAGTGACAGCTCCTCCCACTGAAGGGAATATTTCTGTGGAAATTTCTGGGAAGGAAACAGGGGGTTTTTTTTCTTTTCTTTTCTTTTTAAAATTAGAGACAGGGTCTCGCTATGTTGCTCAAGCTGGTCTCCAACTAATGAACTCAAGCGATTCTTATGCCTCGGCCTCCCAAAGTGCTGGGATTACAGGCGTGAGCCACCACGCCCAGCCAGAAAACAGAGTTGAGTGATCTCAGAGTAACTCTTTTTTTGGGGGGGAGTATAGTTTTATGGTCCTACCCTGTCCCTTGCCTTCCCCTCTCCCACCATCCATCCATAGACAGTGGTGGATAGGATGGGGTGGGACAACTATGAGTCACCATGAGGCTGTGCCTGTCTTTGCCCTTGTCCCTTCTCCAGTTCTTTTCTCCTGATGGTACAGGAGGTGGGGGGAGGTCTCTCTTTGACTCTAGTTCCCCACCTTTTGGGGCTTCCCTCTCTGGACTTCTCCTTTGGACCCACCTAGGGTCTGCTCCACTTCTGATCTCTCCTCCTCTGCCATTGCCTGGAGGGTCTCGGGACAAGGGGTGGCCACCTCAGCTCTCACCGCTCATGTTTTACCTCTGGGAATCTGAACAAGAGTCGGCCCGTGAAGTTTGCCCATTCAGATCCTAACAAGTAGCCCCAAAGGGACTCATCGCTAAGAGGGTCCCTCACTCCCCAGTGAAACCGAAGGGTAACTGGGCCCAAGTCACCTGAGTGAAGTGAGGAGCGGGGCCGAGGCTTGTGGCAATGAATGAGAAGGGGAGACCCCAACACCTCACTGCCCAGTAACCACTTTTTTTTTCTTTTTTTCTGAGCTGGGGGCTTTGCCTGGAGACAAGCAAATCAAGTTTTATTGGAGAATAATGCGAAAGGATCTGGGCCTCTTTCATATGTCTGCGCACGTGTGTCTGTGATCTTTTAAAATCCTGATACTAAGCGTGGATATGAAGTGTCACTTGGCCAAACATTTCACGGTGATCATCTGAAAAGGGAAATAGTGTCTGAACCCAGCAGGTCGAGGCTGTGATGGCCATGAGCATGCCACTGCACTCCAGCCTAGGCGACAGAGTGAGACTCTGACTCAAAAAAAAAAAGATAGTGGAGAAAGGTGACCGTGAAGTTTCTTGTCCAATTCAGGTTTCCAACAAATTTGCTAAAATATTTCACCCACTTAGATGGTATCACCCATATCTAGGTAGGACAGACTGAACCATGTGGAACACTGCCCCAGATCCAAAGCGTGAAGTGAGGAAAACCATTGTTAAATGTCTGTGTGCTGTCAGATTTGACCCTGAAACTGCTTACACAGCATGTATAATGCTAAGATTACTAGCTTAACAATTGTGACTGTCTAGTGTCCCAGGTAGATTGTATAAAAGCAGTGATTGATAGCAAGGTAGGAACAGAAAGAACAGTCAACTAAAAATATTAACAGCCATCGAGACACTCACTGATAATAGCAGGACAGCCCTGAGCAGTCCCCGTGGTGGTAGGCACGTGAGTACCCCTGGCACTTGGAATGACTGCCATCCAAAGCAAAAACAAATCCTGTCTACTTTATCATTTGGCAATTTAAGTTACACATTTTAACTTTGCAGAAAATTCCTTCAGTCAAAACACCTTGTTTCCCAATTCATACGGTGAGGAAGGAGGTTGCTGTGGGTGGGAGTCTGGTGGGTTAGAGGCCTGCAGTGGCCTTCCTTCCCGGGAGGATGAGCTCTGAGCTGGGCTTTGAGGCATGGAGATGGAGTCTCTCCAGGCCATGATTGAAACAAAAGGAATGGGAACTTAACCAAGGGGCGTGAGAGAGCTGGCGTAGGGCCGATTGTGGAAGGGCTTGGGAGCCTCGTACGTAGAGCGGGGAAACAAACCCAGGGTGTGCAAAGGACAGTCCCAGCTACCGGTCATCACAGACTGCAGCTCTAATACCATTCATGTCCCAGTGGCTGAGTCTAACTCGTTCTTAGCCTTGTCTGCACATGAGAAGCATTTTCAAAAGAATTGCCTAGGTTCCACTTTGGACCAGCTGACTCAGGTTCTTTTTTTTTTAAGTTTTATAAATGATTCTGCTAAGCTGAGAGAACCACAGTCACAGGGTGGAAAGGGGGTGGTTAGCAAGAAGAGGGTGACTTTGACAAAAAGCAAACCAGAACCAGGTCAAAGGCGTGGTGACAGCCATGATGATGATATGATGATAATATGATGATGATGGTGATAATGATGACAAAAGCAAACCAGAGCCAGGACAAAGGGTGTAGTGACCGCCATGATGATGATATTGTGATGCTGATGACGATGATGATGACAAAAGCAAACCAGAGCCAGGACAAAGGCCATGGTGACCACCATGATGATGATGATGATAATAACAACTACATTTAAGGTTATGTACCAGGCAAGCGTCTAAGAATAATCCTCCCAGCAGCCCCTGAAGTAGGAATTGTTATTTCCAGATTACAGATGAGGAAACCGAGGTTAAGCGTTTTCCCAGGGTTGCATAGCCCATAAAGGCACACCAGGTCTTGGCCTCTGGAGTCCCTGCTCAAGTATAAACGTCAATGCCTTTCACAACTTCCTTAGACACTCAACATTCGTGGTGCCACGTTGGAAGTGTGCAGCCGGAAGCCAACAGTCAACTCATAATTAAAGAGAAAGGAATGGAGAGGAAAGAAACAATTACAGGAGCCTCCTTAGCCCTGGTTAGGCCTATTTGTTTCCTAACATCTCCTGGATTTTTTTTTTAATGATGTGGTGGAAAGTTCTGGTAGAAAGAGTCTGAAAGGCTCTATCTACTGTGGTGAGTTGTGTATTCCTAGAAAATAGGCAGAGTTAAATGACTTGAGGTTGGTCGCTGTGGCTCATGCCAGTAATCCCAGCACTTTGGGAGGCTGAGGTGGGAGAATCATTTAAGGGCAAGAGTTTGAGACCAGCCTGGGCCACAAAATGAGAACTTGTCTTTACAAAAAATAAAAAATTAGCCAGGTGTGGTGGCACCTGTAAGTCCCAGTTACTCAGGAGGCTGAGGTGGAAGGATCCCCTGAGCCTAGGAGGCTGAGGCTGTGATGAGCTGTGATTGTGCCACTGCAATTCAATCTGGGCAACAGAGTGAGACCACAACAAAAAATAAAAAAAGATTTGAATTGTCCTACATCAAATATAGCTTAGTCACATTACATCCTGGATTTATGGACAGTAAAACATCCTGCTTTTCTGAACTCTGCTTTGATAATGATGACTTGTCTGGGTCCAGTGAAGCAACTACATTCTGCTGACAGGTGGTAACATTACTTACATGACATAAGCTGGGCGTCTCTCTGAACCATGTGTTGGATGTGACTGACCATTTTATGACTGACCATATTCATTTTATGAATATTTATTAACCGCCTGTCATGGGCAGGTCCATGCTGGGCACTGTGCATACATAGATGAAAAATACTTAATCCTGCCTCATGGAAGGCAGACACACACACCACACACACACACACACACACACACACACACACACACCACACACAGACACACACGGATGGGGGGAAGGGACATTTGTTGATGTTCTATGCTGAGTCTTTTTTTTTGAGTTGGGTTCAGGCAATCCTTCCACCTCAGCCCCCACTGTAGGTGGACTGTAGGCATGAGCCACCACACCCAGCTAATTTTTTGACTTTTTTGTAGAGACGAGTTCTCATTATGTTGCCCAAGCTGGTCTCAAACTCCTGGGCTCAAGCAGTCTTCCTGCCTTGGCCTCCCAAAGTGCTGGTATTATAAGTGTGAGTCACTGCACCTGTCCTCTGAATTGATCATATATGAAGAATTGTCTTATTCGTAAGATCAGGGCACCACTGAGTCAGGATAGGATGGCTTCATGGGTGTGGGAACTGTACCTGGGACCCCTTACTTGAGTAAGGCTCTACTCTCATCTTGAGATTCTTAATAGTTTTTGAAAAAGGAACCTTATGTTCTCATTTTGACCAGGCCCATCCTGCAGTGAGTCTACAGTTTGTTGAGTTTTCTTGCTGGTTAGTATGGTGTAACTTCAGTCTTCCTCCAACTAGGGACAGCTTTGCAAAAGTAGGACTGTGTGAGACAGGGTGGCTACGGGAATGTAAGTCCATGGTCACCAACAACTCAGAGCATATACATCACTTACAGCCAGGATCGTACTAGTACCATCTCAGTCTAGAAAGCAGGATCCATTACTGTTAAGGTTTGAAGGTCCGGGATCTGTTGTACGCAGTATGACCACAGCTAATAAGAATATGTTGTGGGCTGGGCTCGGTGGCTCAGCCTGTAATCCTGCGCTTTGGGAGGCCGAGGTGAGTGAATTGCCTGGGCCCGTGGGTTCGTGACCCACCTGGGCAACTTGGCATGACCTCATCTCTACAATAAATCCAAAAATTAGCCGGGTGTGGTAGCACACACCTGTAATTCCAGCCACTTGGAAGGGTGAGGCGGAAGGATCGCCAGAGCCCAGCAGGTCGAGGCTGCAGAGGCCGGGAGCGTGCCACTGCACTCCAGTCTGGGCGGCAGAGTGAGACTCCAACTCAAAAAAAAAAAAAAAATGTTGCATACTTGAACATTGCTAAACAAGGAGATTTTTAAGCTTTCTTATCATAAAAAAATAAGTAGCCCAAGGCAGTGGTTCATGTTCATGCCTGTAATCCTTGCACTTTGGGAGGCAGAGGCGAGAGGATTGCCTGAACCCAGGAGTTTGAGACCAACCTTGGCAACTTGGTGAGAGCTCGTTGCTACAATAAACCAAAAAATTAGCCAGATATGGTGGTGTGCACCTGTAGTTCCAGCTACTTGGAAGGCTGAGGTGGAAGGATCACCTCAGCAAGTTGAGGCTGCGGTGGATGGCCATGAGCATGCCACTGCCCTCCAGCCTGAGTGACAGAGTGGGACTCCAACTCAAAAAAAAAAAGAGAGAGAACTCTTCTTGTCTTTGAGGAGTGAGAGATTATTGCTCTCTGGGGTCAATTAATTGTCTTTTTTTCTTCCTGTATTTTGGTTGTCTTTGATTCAAGACAGGAATAAAACTACAATTCAAAATGTCTACCCAAGAGTATCAAATATGTAATCAGAGAAGATAACTTTTTTAGAAACAAGATTCTAAAGATGATTGTGAGAAACTTTCAGATGTTTGGAGAATCTGTTAACATTGTTTGCAGGAAGTTTGTTTTCCAGCAGGAGAGCTTCGGACAGTGTGGAGATGGCACTGCCGCCTTCTTGAGCTGTTTCAGTCATGGCTGCCAAGGGAAGTCCCTATTGAAAGAGCAGAAGGAGCTTACAGTTATCAGCTCTGCACGTCCATTCTCAGTCTGTGAGGTCTCATGGGGGAAAGAAGTATCATGAGACCAGGGACAAGTAAAGCCTTCTGTTTTCAAAAGTTGGGCAGTATCAATGCTAGGACCCTTTGTCTGGCATGCAGGAGTCTGTTCCTCCCAAGTCATAAACTGTCCCATGGAGCCAGCATGCACACACCAAAACGAAATCATCTGAGATAACGTAACTTATCTCATTGGCACCATTATGGGATGAGTTAGTTGAAAAGATATCAGAGCAAGGGTGCCATCATTAAGTCAACATTGCACAGTTTGCACTGTCACATCATTGTGTATATGTTGGTGATCCTGGGATGGGTAACTGGGTGTTTGCAGCTTATGGAACAACAGAATAGGCTTGTATTTACTCCCATATGGAACAGAAGAGGGGACCAGTGCTGTCTTTTTCCCTTTTTTCCCCCACATCTTTCCCATTCTCTCTCACTCACATTTCCTTTTTAATTTCCATGAAAAAAAGATACTTTAAATTGACTTCTCATATTCAAAAATCCCTCCTCTTATTATTATTTTCTAAGGTTTGAGTTTCAACAGTTTTTAAAAACTTCTCTCTTCCATTCATTCATTCATTTTTGATGACTTTATTGAGGTATAATTTGCATACCATAAAATTCACCCATTTTAAGTGCACAGTTCAATGAATCTTGGAAAATTGATATCAACTCGGTATATTTGGTGTTGTATAACCATCTCCCAAATCCAGTTTAGAGCCCTCTATCATTCCACAAAGTCCCTTCATGCCCATGGGTCTATACTCATGTGTACCTCTAGCACAGACGATCAGTGATCCACTTACTGTCTCTATAATTTGGCCTTTTGGAGGCATTGCTTCGCAGTGGGATCATTCAATATGCGTAGTCTTGTGACCAACTTCATCCACTGAGCATAAAATTTTTTTTTTTTGGAGTCGGAGTCTCACTCTGTTGCCCAGGCTGGAATGCAGTGGCACGCTCACGGCCACTGCAGCCTCGACCTGCTGGGTTCAGACGATCCTTCCACCTCAGCCTTCCAAGTAGAGATGAGGTCTTGCCAAGTCGCCCAGGCTGTTCTCCAATCCCTGAGCTCAGGAAATCCTCGGCCTCCCAAAGTGCTGTGATTATAGGCTTGAGCCACCACGCCGGCTAAGCATAAAATTTATAAGGCCCACCTATTGTGTGCATGAATTGGGAGCTTTGTTCATAAGACCATGACATTTTTTTTTTTTTTTGGAGTCGGCGTCTCACTCCGTCGCCCAGACTGGAGTGCAGTGGCCGCTCCCGGCCACCGCAGCCTCGACCTGCTGGGCTCCGGCGATCCTTCCGCCTCAGCCTTCCGAGTAGCCGGAACTACAGGGGCGCGCTACCGCGCCCGGCTAATTTTTGATTTATTGTAGAGATGAGGTTTCGCCTGCCCAGGCGGGTCTCGAACCCGCGGGCTCAGGCAATCCACTCACCTCAGCCTCCCAAGGCACGGAATTATAGGCTGAGCCACCGAGCCCGGCTAGTATAAGTAATCTAGAGATGATTTATAGTATGAGGGGATGTCTGTAGGTTATATGCAAGTACTACACCATTTTATATCTGGGACTTAAGCATCCATGGATTTTGGTATCTTAGAGTGTACTGAGATGAGTCCTCATGTAATCTACACGGATACCGTATTTCCATATTATATGGAACTATAGGCTCCAAAGCTCCCATTTTCTTCCCCCCTTGCACTGCTGTGTGTTTGGTGTCTTCCACCTTTCAATGTTTTGGCAGCTTCAATGAGAATATAGTAAACATTATTTCTGTTTTGTTTTCTGATGTTCATTATGTTGACTATCTAATTTCTGTTGATCCTACATTTCACATGTAAACAACAAAAGAATAGAAAAATTATTAAATTTGGTTAGGGAAAACAAAGCCCAAACAGAAACTGTTGAAGCATGGCCATGTGTTCTCCCCTCCTCAGGATCAGGGTAAAATGGTGACTGCGGAAAGAGCAAACCAGAAGCTCATGGGAGGGCTGGGGCTAGGGAAGCGCTGCTGAGTACTGGTGCGGTGCACAGTACTCTAGTTTTCACTTACTTCTCCATCCATAAGCATTGTGCTTAATAGTGTTGAGTTTATTTTCCACTTTTCTTTTTTTCTCTTTCTACTCTCTTTACCTCCTCCAATACGTTTTCTTTTCTTTTCCTTGTTTTCTATCTTCCCTCAATATTTTTTATGCCCTTTTTTCTTCTTTTCCTCTAATTTTTCATTTCCACTTCCCCTTTTCTCTCATCTTTTTTCTTCTCTTTCTTTCTGTCATTGCCAAATGTTCTTTTCCCCAAGTTTACACTAATTTATACTCACACTAACATTTTTAAGCATGTATCTGTTTCATTACAATCTCACAAAATTACACATTTATCAAAAAAGTTTACTCTTTCCCAATATGTTAGGAGAAAAATAATATCTTGTGCATTTAATACAGTCAGTGCATTCAAATGCTTTCAAAAAGAAGTATCATGTACCAGAGATAGATAAATAGAATAACAGTTGTACCTCTGTACTAGGTGCTTTTTATTATTATCACTTCACAATAATACTAGAAAGAGTATCTCCTAATATAAATGAGAAATGAGGTTCTGAGAGATTAAATAATTTTTCTTTTTCTTTTTTTAAATCAACAGATCTTTTATTGCATTATTAAATGTGACAAATAGGTCTTAGAAATCATCTGGCATCTTGTTTCTGCAGCTGGACAATTCTTAGATTTTATTCATCAGCCTGCTGAACTGTTCCTTTCTCAGAGACATACATATCAACCAAAAATTTTCTGCTATTCTTGTTTTTAACTGTTGTGGCTTGCTGAATCAAAGCAGCTGAATTTGAAACAAGCTCAATGTTATTTCCTTCAAGAACTAATTCATCTTTCTGGGACTGAGATACAGAACAAGTAATACCTGGCCTCACCTGAACCCTGCTGATGTATTTTTCGCCCCCCAAATTCTGAATTTCCGCAAGAGACCCATTCTCCTGGATAACAATGTTGATAGGGAAGTGAGAATACACAGACCTCATCTTGTAACGGAAGGCCAGTGTAGCACCCTTGATCATGTTCTGTACATGACTGCAAATAGTGCGGAAAGTGGCCAGTTCCTTTCTATTTCCCCACCACTTATCAGCCCGGAGCCTCTTCTTTTTCTTTCCAACGAGACTGAGTTCTACACTGATGTGATTGAAGTCCTTCCATAGGGTTCCTCTGGGACCCTTCACTGATAACTGTGCATCCCTTCAGGGAGATGTAGACATTTTCTGGGATGTCGACAGTTTGATTGCTGAGAATGGTTTTCATTCTTGCAGTAAATGCAGCAAAGAGCTAATTTTTCAATAAATATAACCACTGGTCAAGTTTGGTCTAGGATTAAGTAGTACAGATTTATTTTTGAAAACTAGGTGTAGAATGTTTTGTTAGGGACAAATTTTGCAAAGAAGTCTCAGGATAACATTCAAGGAATATAGAAAGGTACATCTTTATATAATTATCCAACTTGGTGATTGATTCAGCAAAACAAATAATTTTTTTCTCTCAAAGAACATATAGTATATTAAAGAAGGTAAGCAATGAATTTAAGTAATTATAATCCAAAATAGCATGTTATAACACAAAGTAAGGAAAGTGGAAAGATCACAACTGCTCAGAGAAGAGGTTTTCTAGGTTTGAGATTTTGATGGTGGATCAGAGGTAAAACATGTAGAATGCAGGATATGGCCACATATAGACATGTTTGCAAATAAGTTTGTTAACACTGAGGATCTGTGTAGCTAGGTTATGACAGGATTATACATTTGCATTTTTCAAAGTATTTCAGACACTTTAGATTGGAAGTGTAAAGACAAAGATGCGCCTCATGAGTCCTTCCATGTTGAGAAAATGTCTTGGAGGTTGGTAGACAAGAAAGTTGAGGTTAACCAAGAAGGATGAGAAATAGAGGAGCTTCTATTTCCTTATTCTTGATTATAATAATTTTGAGCATAGTATGTACTAATCTGTTTTTATGTTATATGTGCAATATGTAGATTATTTTCTGTGTATAATAACTATCAAATCTTTATATAATCCTGGAGAAGTCAATGTGCATGAATTAATTAGAAAAAGGCTGTTTTATTAGACTCAATGTGGAAGAGGAGAAATTAGTAAATGAACACTAGGTTGGAGTGGGAGAGATAGAGGGTAGACCCAGAAACATATCTGTGGCCTAGAGAAGAAGAAGCTGCAGGCAAAAACTAAAGGAGATATTCTCAAAGAGGCCACTGTGAGGTACAGAGCACACAGGACTGCTTAAGGATCCAAGCAACTAAGTGATCACATAAAGAGACGTGGGTATCCTCTTCTTATCCTTAGAGCATGACATAACTGTGATTCTTGAAAGTGCTATTACTGTCAAATTCAGTTGCCCTTAGCCTTATGTGGCTATTCAAAATTAAAATAATTAAATTAAGATCTCAAACTTAGCCTTATTTGTGCTCAATAGCCGATTGGAGCTAATGGTTACCATATTGACCAGTGTAGATATCAAGAAGTTTCATAACCACAGAAAGTTCTATTGGGCAGAGATAGAATTTGAACACAGGGTTGATGCTTGGTGGGAGACTGAAAAGCAGAGGGACATGACAGTACAACAGGGAAGACTGGAAAGACACTTAGGACCATTGAGAGCACTTTTAGAGTCAGTGTAGTTTATGCTATGGCCATTGTTGCTAATGTGCCCCCACTTACATAACTGTGAAGCTTGAGTTCTAAGAGTAAGTGTGATTAAGCAAGAGGTTATATTTTATACTTTGAGAATGAACAAATGAAAAAGAGTAAATCCACCTAGCCTCAGTCAACAATAGTGAGCAGTATTGCAAGTACTACTTGCAGTAGCTAACATATATTGCATGCAGACTAATTGGCAGACACAGTGCTGAGTGCTTTGAATACATTGACTCACTGAATCCTCATAGCAGCTATAAGAGATTGATGCTAAAAGTATCCAAACTTTCAGATAAGGAAACAAAAGAAAGGTCACATAATACAGAATCTGTAGCTCCAGGAACCATACTCTTAGTCACAATAAAAATAGAAATGACTAATTATTGATATCGTATTGACAGAGATCAAGACATATTCTGAAAGAAATGAAGACACATCCATGGAAAGTAATTAATACTGGCATACATTTAATTCATAGTTTGGTTAGTCTGAATAAAAAAAATTAAAAAGTAAAAAAAATACGTAAAATCAAAGTCAGAAAAGCATGATTAAAGAAAACGGTTGAGTAAGTATAGATTTCACACGGATGTAACAACAAACCAGTGAGTACACGACTCATATAATAATAAAATGAATGAACTTCAAAATATAATTTCTATAATGATTCAGGGCAAGGTTAGCAAAGATGTTTTAATGTCCTATGCCAACTCTGACTGATTGTGATGCTGGAGTAGAGCTGTGTTAAGAATTTGAGATTCAATAGGAATGCATACAGTAATTAATGAGTAGTATCTGCCATAGTTGGGGAAGGCAGATACCCCGCATGTATGTCAAATACCTGCCATTCCTGATTTGGAGAGATGTGGAAGAAGACATTTCAGGTTAGAAGCAAAACTTCCTTAAAAAGCAACTAGTTAACATTCATGTGCGTACTCCTGCACATTAAAAATGGTCTAATTTTGAAGAAACAATGTATATTATAGAGCCAAAAGATAATACTGTAGTTAATGTTCAAAATGGAAGCTATATTAATGTTTAATAATTCTATTGTCATTACAAATGTAGGAATTGGTCTGTCATTGAATTGGAAAATTTTAACTCTATGTCATTCTTCTTGTTTTCATGAGTAGAGTAGGCACTCAATTATTTGCTGAGGTGGTAAAGAAAAGTAGGAGCTGGCATGATAACAGCTCACAGTGTTTGTCACTTCCCTAAGAGATGTAGGTAGTCCTTGATATAGTCTCTGTTCCCATCTGTATTGACATTTTTTTCATTCTATCAATGATGAGTGTTTAGGAGGTTGAGTGTGTACTGAGGCAAAATGAAAGGCACTATTTCTTCAATTCATTCTGTCCTCATAAAAGGCTCAGCCTTTAGTAAACCCTTTATTGGCCACTTATAACTCTCCTCTTTTTAGCATAGCTGGCAATATTTATACAGTAGCTTTTGGTAGAGAGCCATGGAGTATCATGTAACTCAATGTAGCTCAGTAGAGATAAAAAGGTTGATTAGATTTTGTTCGTTCTCTGTCCTAACTGTGACAAGTGTAACATTTGAAGAGGTAAAATTATTAACAAAAGAGCAATGCACCTCTCTCTCTCTCTCTCTCTGTCTCTCTCTCTTCTTTTAGAACGTGGGTGGGAGAATCCTCAAGCACTCTCCTGTTGTGTCAGTACCTTTGCTAGGACTCTTTGGTATCATGAGTCGTCACGGATGTGAGTCCTTGGTGGATCAGTTTATGGATTGTGTTCCTGTTATAGATTGTTGCTAGTCTACATACCCCTAGCTTGTACTAAATACTCATATTCAGTACATATTTGTTGATTTGAATTTAATGTAGCTTTTATATTTTCATACATATATTACCCATACAACATTAAGCAATATACCAAGTACCTATTGCCTGGAGAATATTAATGGTGTTACTCAGAAAGTATCAAGGCATGGCTATGATGGAAGATCAATTTTTACTTAGGTATTTATTTATTTATTTATTTATTTATTTATTTATTTGTTGAGTCAGAGTCTTGCTGTTTCGCCCAGGCTGGAGTGCAGTGACATGCTCACAACCACCACAGCCTCGAGCTGCTGAGTTCAGGTGATTCTTCCACCTCAGCCTTCCAAGTAGCTGGAAATATAGGCATGTGCCACCATGGCCAGCTAATTTTTTGATTTATTGTAGAGAGGAGGTCTCGCCATGTTGCCCAAATTGGTCTCAAACCTGTGGGCTCAGGCAAGCCTCTTGCCCCTACCTTCCAAATATGTGAGTCACTGCAATTATGTGAGTCACTGCACCTATATTTTGGTTTTCAAACAGGAAGAGTTTTGTTACTTCCAATGGTTACTATGACTCCTCTTACATACCAAAGCAGAAACAAACCACACAACCAATCAACCAACACAAACCATATATCCCCAGAGAATACAGGTAATCATTCAAAAACATTCCCAACATTAAAAAGAGTCTCTTAATTGAAAGATTATCCTGTCAGGAAGTTAAACTTGAATTAAGACTGAATATGGATACCCAAACTGGTTAAAGATCCAACAAAAAAAGAGAACTACAGGACAATATCACTTATGAACATAGACGTAAAAATCTTCAGCAAGATTCTAGCAAATTGGATCCAGAAACAGATCTCAAAAATCATCCACCATGACCAAGTAGGCTTCATCCCCAGGATGCAGGCCTGGATCAACATTTGCAAGACGATAAATGTAATTAAATACACCAACAGATGTAAAAACAAGAACCACATGATTATATCATTCGATGCAGAGGAAGCTTTTGATAAAATCCAGCATCCCTTCTTGGTAAAATCCCTGAAACACCTAGGTTTAGAAGGAACATACCTCAAAATAGTAAGTGCCATCTACGATAAACCCACAGCTAACATATTGCTAAATGGACAGAAACTGGAAACATTTCCCCTGAAAACTGGAACAAGACAAGGTTGTCCACTCTCACCCCTCTTGTTCAACATAGTGTTGAAAGTCTCAATTAGGGCAATTAGGCAAGAGAAAGAAATCATGGGTATCAAAGTAGGAAAAGAGGAAGTCAAGTTATCCCTCTTTGCTGCCGATAAGATATTATATCTTGAAAATCCAAAAGAATCTGTCAAAAACCTGCCTGCACTGATAAAGGACTTTGGCAAAATCTCAGGGTACAAAATAAATGTGCAAAGACAGTTGCATTCTTATACACCAACAACAAGCATACAAAGAACAAATTAAAAAGCACAATCCCATTCACAATAGCCACATGCACACAAAAATGAAATACCTTGGCATCTTTTTTTTTTTTTTTCTCACTCTGTCGCCCAGACTGGAGTGCAGTGGCTGCTCCTGGCCACCGCAGCCTCGACCTGCTGGGCTCCGGCGATCCTTCCGCCTCAGCCTTCCAAGTAACTGGAACTACAGGCGCGTGCTACCACACCCGGCTAATTTTTTGATTTATTGTAGCGATGAGGTCTCGCCAAATTGCCCAGGCGGGTCTCGAACCCGTGGGCTCAGGCAATCCACTCACCTCAGCCTCCCAAGGCGCGGGATTACAGGCTGAGCCACCGAGCCCGGCTCCTTGGCATCTTCTTAACCAGAGAAGTGAAAGACCTGGGATGAGGTCTTGTAATTACAATGAGAATTACAAAATGCTGCTCAAAGAAATCCAAGAGGACACAACAAATGGAAAAATATTTCATGCTCATGGATAGGAAGAATCAACATTGTTAAAATGTCCATCCTACCAAAGGCAATCTACAGATTCAACGCAATACCCATTAAGCTACCAACAATGTTTTTCTCAGACCTGGAAATGACTATTGGAAAAATAAACGACCATAAATAGCCACAACAATCCTTAGCAAAAGAAACAAAGCAGGAGGTATCACACATCCTGACTTTAAACTTTACTATAAGGCTACAGTAATCAAAACAGCCTGATATTGGTACAAGAACAGGCATATAGACCAACGGAACAGGATAGAGATTCCAGAAGCAAAACCTCAATTTCTCAACCAACTCATCTTTAACAAAGCTTCTAACAACAACCACTGGGGACAGGAGAACCCATTCAGTAAATGGTGCTGGGAAAAATGGTTGATCATATGCAGAAGATTGAAATAGGACCCCTACCTATCACCATACACAAAAATTAACTCTAAATGGATCAAAGGCCTAAACGTAAAACCTCAAACTATAAGAATCTTAGAAAATGCAGGAGACACCCTTATGGAAATTGGAACTGGGAACAAATTCCTCATCAAAAACCTGATTAAAAAAAGTGACCATACCATAAGAAATAAGATAGACAAGTGGGACCTCATCAAACTGATGAGCTCTGCAAAGCAAAAGAAATCATCAAGAGAGCAGGGAGACAGCCCACAGAATGGGAACAAATATTTGTCAACTGTATATCTGACAAAGGCCTAACTCAAATGCACCAAAAGTAAAAAAACAAACAGCCCCATTAAAAAGTGGACAAAAGGCATGAATAAACACTTCTCAAAAGAAGATATACAGACAGCCAACAGACACATGAAAAAGTATTCACTAATCATCAGGGAAATGCAAATCAAAACCACATTGAGATACCACCTAACCCCAGTAAGAATGGCCATCATTAATAAAACAATAGATGCTGGCAAGAATGTGGGAAAAAGAAACACTGCTGGTGGGAATGCAAACTAGTGCAACCTCTTTGGAAGATAGTGTAGCGATTTCTGAAAGAACTGGAAATTGACCTTCCATATGACCCAGCAATTCTCTCCATTGGGAATATACCCAGAGTCATTCTACCAAAAAGATACCTGCACATGCATGTTTGTTGCAGCTCTATTCACAATAGCAAAAATATGCAACCAACCATGCTGCTCATCAAAGCTGGAATGGATAAAAAAACGTGGTACATATACACAATGGAATATTACGCAGCCATAAAGAAGGACAAACATATGGACTTCGCAGCAACTTTGATGGATTTAGAGTCTATTGTACTCAGTGATCTATCACAGAAACAAAGAGCAGAGTACCAAATATTCTTGCTCATAAGTTGACCTTGAACAATTATCGTAATACTATAAGAAAGGGCTTGGCAATAGTGGGAAACTGCCGGGGGTGGGGGGATGGGAGTGGGATTGGCAGTTGAGGGAAACTGCCAGGGGAGGAAGGGGCACACCTCATCAACAAGAGTGCCTGCATAATGAACATTGGTATATCTAACCCTGAATTGTACCCCACATCTTTAAAATAAAAATAATTTTAAAAAAAGACAGAATATGGGTCCTGCAGCAGGAATCTTATATCTAGGCATGAAAGGGATGGTATGAGAATACGACAGAAGGCCCCAAAATGGCTGTCAGGAAAAATTCAGACAATGGTGAGTTAGTCACACCACTTAAGAATTACCATTGATTCCTAGTAACAAAATTGTAATGATTAAATAATGGTATACCTTCTAAAGTATTGTCTTTAAATGTGTATAATAAAGTATATATAGCTTTTAAAAAACCCAAGAAACCAGATAATGACCCAGTTCACAATATTCTTTACAGTTCATGAAAATGTAAACTGGTTGATTTTGAATGGTTTTGAATGTTGTGAAAACAACTATTTCTTCTGATTTTGTTCCAATGCTTTGTATTTTTAAAGGAGTTCTGAACAAAGTTAGAACTAAGTGATATGTCACTATGAAGAGACCAATCAGAAATACTGTAAAAACATACACATACACATGCACAAATATACACTTTCCAATAGGCTATGATGAATATAATATAATCTAGTGCCTACCATTAATTTTGCAGTAAGGGCAAGGCAATGGTGTTATCCTCAATAAAAGAAGACAAACAGAGATTCTTGACGCAGTCAGAATTAAGCATTAATAATGTCTCCTGTTTATGTCTTAATTGGGTGTGATTTGCCTCTGATACACCTTTCATGATCAGTACAGCGGGCACCTATGTGTTCCATTTGAGTTGTCCATTGTTCTAATTATTCTTGCATGCTGGTCATCTGCAATACATATAAAATAATGCCAGCCATGCATTTTGAAAAGACACAATATGCTTAAATATATTATAGATATGTTATTGGCCAGGGATTGCTTTTTACTCTTCAGATTGTAGAAAGCTGTGTGGCTATTTTACATTGACAGGCATTTGTATTGATTGGAGGGGGAAAGAAAGTGCTCATTACAGAGCTGCTAGCAGTGTAATTATAGAGTGGCACCCATGCTGGGGTGTGTTAGGAACCATGTTCCTATTTAGCACTATGTAGCATGTAATACTGGTAGCTTAGTGGAATACACTCTTTGTACTTGTAATTGCTTGCAATTAGGCTAAGATAGGAGGTATCTTTTTTTCTACCTGTCAGAATACTGATGTTGGACATAGGGTTTATTTGCAATACTTAAAATTGTTTGCTTGTAAAAATTCATAGGATAGAATTTGCTTCTTTTTAGACTTTGACCCAATGGTTGAGGCCTCAGTTTGAATCTAGTTTCTGACACTTACTAGCTTTGTGAGCTTAGGGAAATTTCTTAATCTTTCCAAGCCTCAGTTTTCTTATCTGAAGAGTGGGGTTAATAAAAATACTCCCTGGAATATTTATGAAATGAATAAATTCTGAAGGTGGAGTACTAAGTGTGTGAAAAACAGTAGCTGAAATAATGTTTCATAATGATTATGGCATGTGAATCAAGTCAACCCAGAATCTAAATTATTTTTCATGCTAAGATGTCATCTTCTCACTGGTGACCTAACATTCTACCAATATGTTTTCTGTACTATCAATAGAAATCAGCATGTTAGGTTAGTATCTACTTTTCTTAAGATATTTAAGAATCCTGCTGTCTAGGCTCACATTCTTATATGTTCTTGAAACCCTGTCTATTCAGCTGAACTTCCCTTTCCCTGTAATTAGATTTCCTATTCATTTGTCAAATTGCTGGAGTTTCATGCTTCTGAAAGCAAATTTGGATACTGATCCAGCATAACTTGAGATTCTTGGCCAGTCAACAACTGGTACGTTCACAGCCTTTCTTCTATAGAAATGCAGACGGTGAAAGAGTGAATAATTTGCTCTGAGTGAACTGAACTGCTTCAAATCTCTGATGCCTATATTTTATCTCCTATTTCTCACAGAAATTCTGGTTCTGGAATTGAGGCAGAGAATTTTTAGAGTCATCGATAGTACTAACATTTTCTGTCTCAAAGTCTATATTTAGCAGGGTTTCATGCTTCTAACAGAGGTTTCAGGATTCTCTGCTGGACTATATAGAGTTTAGCGGATGATGACAAACTCTGGAGGAGCAGCTAGCTCTGGAACCCAGTTCTAGTTCTGTCACTTCTAAGTTGTGTGGGAAGTAGACCGTTACTTAGAGTTCTGGAGCTTCAATGTTTTCCATTTATGCATTGGCTGTAATCATAGCTACTTTTTGGGTGTTTTTGAGGTGAGAAGTAAATGAGAAAATACATATAAAGAAGCCAGCAGAATATCTTCCACTTTTCCTGCGATTTGCCTTTTCGTATTCCAGTGATAAGGAAGTCCCCTAAAGTTATTTTCCCCTACTGACAGAGTACAGACTACACTTGAGGAACTGTGAGGTGTGTGTCAAACTAAAAACATTTCAGCTCTCTCCCTTATATATCAGAATTTAAATGTATACATTACTGAAGAAAGGGCTTTGTACTCTACTCAGAATACAATGCTTATCCCTGTATATTGACAAGATTCTTGGAAACATATTAATGGCAAAATATAAAACTTTAAGAGTTTTACTTTCAATCATTTACATCATACATTATTTACCTGATATCGGGCAAATCACTTAAATTCTATCCCTTAGACGGAATTCATCTGCCCCTTTATCTGAAAACAGTTAAAAGTCTCAAAGTTCCTCCTGTGAATTCTGGCATCCCAGAGCATAGCAAAACAACTTGTAGATGGGACAGAACACAGTTTATTGCTCATTGCAGTAAGGGAGGGCACTACCTTGAGGGAGCCTATCGTGATATCTCAGACAGAGAAGACGTGAGTCAGAATACCAATGAATTTTTGAAGTCTACTTTAAGGTAGATCTGTCAATGCAGGGACTTGACTAGGATTGAGTAAGAATCATGAAATAAAGGTTTAGGATTATTGAATAGAGGAAGGTGTTTTGAGGCAAGATGTTCAAAGAGTCTTGAGTTGTAAACAGGTTTTTGATGCTTTCTGTTGAAGAGTTGATGAATCTTTCAGGAAGTTCCTGGAAAAAGAAGTAAAGTTATTTGCAACTTTTATCTCCCTGAGCAAGAATCCTCTGAAATAATAAAGTTCTCTTTAGAAAGACAGTTCAATAGTAAATGTTAATGTAGATACCCATCAGACTAGTAAAATGAATACCTTTGATTGGTGGCAGTGATAACAAAGGGGTCTTCTTAAACACTGAAAATGTGAAATGTTAGTTTTTCTTTAGATAATCTAGTATCCTCTTTTAGATATACACAATAATATATATTTATATATTATTTAAGGTAGTAAAAATTGAAAGCAAAATGAATATCCATCAATAGGAAAATTCATGATGGTATACTCAACTATAGAATTGTATGCAGTGAATAAAATATGAAATTAAAGCTACACTAGTCTTATTGGAAGGATTTGCATAAGTGCTGTTGAAGTAAATAAGTATAAAATGACTCAATTTCTTGTAAAATTTTAAAAAATGTACACATTTGTACATGTACGTATTATGGATGACAAAATGCACAGAACAATTAAGAAGATCGTTTTATTAATCAGACTATTGCAATCGATAGAACGTTTATAAATAAGGGGCATCTCAGAAAAAAAAAAAAAGCCCAAGAAAACAAAAATGATGGGGGAATAAAAGAAGTCTGGGTTTTATAAAGACAAAGAAACAAGAAAGTTATGAAGGAAGAGGAAGGACTTTTGAGTCCTGAGGAGGGAACCAAGTGGGTCTTTCTGCATAAAATGGGAGGTGGAGAGGTGACTTTTTGAGATTACAAAGGGTTGTAGAGTGTATTCTCAACCACAAATGCTCTGTGACAGTACAGGACTCAAGAGTTCAACATTGTTTGCAGGTTTAAATGAATTTGTGTGTGTGATGAGTATGTTTATATGTGTATTTGTATATACACATGTATACACAATGAGATAAGAGGTGAGTACTATGGAAGTTCAAGAGAAGAAATCAAGTAAAAAAGGGGAAAAATCACTGCTGTAAAAAAACATATGATCACATTACTCCTTTATATATAATTATACATAAATGCGGTCAGTTTATGAATGTGCATAAGTGTAAGACAAAAAAATTCACACATTTGTGTGTATGTATTTATGGAAGACAAAATGCACAACATAATTGAGATGATTTTATTTGAATAATATTCATATAGATTAATATAAATAACATTAAATTAAGCAAAATAGCATATTTTCTGAGCATAAAACTAATACGTGGAACAATTGGACAATACTGAAAGCATCTGCAGATTTAAATTCCTTTCTAGAGTAACTTTGCATAGACAGATATTCTTATTTTTCAATTATGTTTGCAGAATAATTAAAATATTCACTTTCACAAAAAAGTTGTCCTCCTCAAAGGGATTCTTTTAGTTTGACACTACAAAAATTCTATAAGCATATAATTTTTTAATAATAAAATACACGTCTAATCTTTTGTCAGGTATTCATCTGTTGAGTAGACTTCATGACTCTTCACATGTGTGCTTTTATTACTTCCAAGAAAAATTGTCGAAGGGCTTAATAATTACAAGAAAGGAAGGTTACTCTGTTATTACAGAGGTTTGGTAACAAAGATCTAACATGGGAATATTCGCATCTCCATGTTCCTATCATTAACTTATGCAACTGCAGTTTTTAAACTAAAATGAATGAGTTTGAAAATATAAAAATCCAGGCCTTAAAAAATCTTACCAAGTCAATAAGTGAGCAATTTCCAAGTAAATGAAGTATTGCCTCCTCCTTCTCTTCTGTGTCGAGCTGATGACATTTTTTCCACCTTATTCAAGAACGTTTTGGGGAACCGACCCTATTCATTTCTTAGATAAAAAGAAGAATAAGAGAAAAAAGCACTCAGAAAGGCCCTTGTCCTCTGAATGTGTCCTCCAAATGATGATGGCACATAAGGCAGATGTAAAAGAAGAGATATCTCACAATGTGAAATTCTTCTTGATGTAATTGAGGCATTCGAAGCAGAATTAATTTTTCAATAAAATTTAAGTATTTTCAAATAATGAATATACACTAAAGAACCTAAGATAGCAGCAAAAAATAATAAAGACATCTAGAGCATTCCATTCACCAAGATAATGGCTTTCTCTATTCTTTGAAGTGGAATTGCTTTCCCAAAATTTGGCCTCCATTTCTTAAACACAAGTCCCTAATACTCATGGCATCTTATTTTCTCCCCTTTTATCATAGTATCAGAATAGAACAGTTTTTCTACAATAATGCATTTCCTTGAGATTCTGTTTTTCACTTGAGTACTTGCAAAAATGGAATAAAGAAGATGAACCAATACAAGGATAACTTGAAGAGAAGTTCTTGTCCTCAAAATGGGATTAACACAGGGGAAAAAACCTGTAATTATTTGGCTTCCTACAAAAGAAAGCTAGTCCCCACCTGCCTTCTCCTTTTGGTTCTTCCTTTCTTATTTACAGTACATTGGGACTTTTGAGTGAAGGAATGGCAAACAGTTAATAAAACCTTTGATGGGTATTAATTACTTTCCACTTAATTACCTGCCTTGTGGATCTTGTTGAGCTATTGATTACTGGCAAACATACATCCCACTGGGGATAAGTGTGATTTAACTTCATCCAAAGAGTCAATTAGCCCAAGAAACATAGGGAGAGCTGGTGCTTCGCCTCAATAGCTGGGGTTTCTTGCCAAGAAGGGTAGATAAGCCGTTTATTTGTTCATTAAAACACAGTATTACTATCAACAGGAGGCACTTACCAGGTGTCATTGAGATTGGTAAAATGCCACTCTGTGTCATCAAAGATTAGCTGCATTGTGCAAAAGCAATGTAGGCAAAGAGAGTCTTTTTTGTTTGAGAACCCTACAAATACTGGTAAAATTTTGAGGTTAACCCTAGAGGTATAGATCAGGAGTGGTTCTCTATTTTGTAAAATTATAACTAAACAACTTTATGAAATACACCTACACATAGTTGTAGTTTGCAAATAAAATGCTGCCTTCTGCTGCATGGAATTTGGAACCTGAGATTCTTTTCTCTGAGATGTTATAGCAAAGGAGCAAGATGTTTTCTGAAGTTTCACTTAGTAGTTTACTGATTTCCAAGTTTATTTCTGCCAGAGAGTCAACAACAACAACAACAAGAAAAGAAGACTTGAAATTCATGTTTTTGAAAAACTGTGGGAGAGTGGGAAAAATTATGGGAGCAAAGGAACAATTGTTCCATTGATCTAACCTTGGTATGACGTGTTCCTTGAAACCCATAAGAAAATTTGTGAAGCTTATACTCTTTTTTTTTTTTTTTTTTGAGTTGGAGTCTCACTCTGTCACCCAGGCTGGAGTGCAGTGGCACGCTCACGGCCACCCCAGCATCAACCTGCTGGACTCAGGCAATCCTTCTGCCTCAGCCTTAAAACTTTATCCATTTAGTGTCAAATTAGAATATTTATTTGTTTGTTTATTTATTTATTTTTGAGTTGGAGTCTCACTCTGTCACCCAGGTTGGAGTGCAGTGGGGCAATCATGGCTCACTGGAACCTCTACCTCTTGGACTCAGGCGATCCTTCAGCTCCAGTCCTCCAAGTAGCTGAGACTACAGATGTACCACCACGCCTGGCTAATTTTTTAATTTTAATTTTTTGTAGAGATGAGGTCTTGATATGTTGCCCAGGCTGGTTTCGAACCTTGAGCCTCAAGCAATTTTCTTACCTTGGCCTCCCAAAATTCTAGGATTACAGCTGTGAGCCACATTGCCCAACTCAAATTGAATTTTTGAAACCTTTAGTATATAGCTTTTTCATAGTTTTCTTATGAGATTAATTAAAATAATTCTGTAAAAATATATCCAACTCTAGGAGTTAGAGAGTAAGGGATGGAAGAATATGCTGAATTGTAGGTGAGTGTTAAAATCATGGTTAATAAATTATGTAAAAAAGACTTTTTATTGTAAAAACTTGTAATAATACTAAAAACACTAAAATGGTTTATTTAAAACTTATTTGTGAACTGGAAATTTAAATAATTTGTTTTGCTGTGGAATATAATACGGAATCAGCAGGGCAGTTACTCTAAAGTTCAATATTGCGTACACATAAATAAGAGTTATTAACATTTGTATTAATAAGAAGTTTACATTATTATTTATAACCATCATCAAATTCCATTTTATGGGCTTTTCATAATATCCATGTAAGATACAATTATTATTATATACCTATTTTAAGGAAGTTGAAACTGAGGAAGAAAAATGTTTAAGAACGTGGCAAGGCATGTCTAAGGTCTCAAATCAGGACTTGATCTCAGACCTCTTGGGCTTCAAATCCTCCTTCCACTATCTTTTTGTTGTTTTTCAGCACAATCTTGCACTGTGGACACTGAAGACAGCAAAATGGTAACTCAGAATGACTGTAAATATTAAACTGTAGGGTCAGTTTAAATACAAGTGTGTTTGGTGTTTTTTCATTTTGCTTTTGCTTCTTGCACTATGACTTTACAGGGCTCTCTCTCTATTTCTCTCTCCCCTTTCCCTCCCTTTCTCTCTCTCTCTCTCTCAATCTCTCTCTCTCTGTGTGTGTGTGTGTGTGTGTGTGTGTGTTTGTATCTATCTCTCACTCTCCTTCTCTCTCATATATGTCATTTCTTTTTCCTTAGGCTTTTTGTGGTAATTCTAAATAGTTGCTAGAGTGAATTGATTTGTTTCTATCCTGCTGCCTGATGATTAAAATATTTTAAACAAGAAATCTCTCCATTGCCCATACTCATTTAAAAGTAGCTCCTTCTGGTTGAAACGGGGGATTCAGACAGGAAAGGGAAAAAGATACTCAGGCTTGTCACCCTCACATTTCTTGTATTTGGGTGTTACAGCTCCAAAGGCCATTCCTGCTGAAAGTCTCAGAGTGTACATGTCACCTCTATCTATAAGATCTGAAGATCTTGCCACAGCAATATTCGTACCAATATCCAATCGAACTTCCTGCTTAAAATAAGCATTCTTGTGAAAGATGCTCCTTTTTGTATTAAATATTTCCTGTGTCAAGATATTCTGTAACAGTGAGTCAAAACATGTTGTAGCTTCCAAAAGGATATATTCTGGCTGTGGGCACAGATTCTGTATAATTCAAGTTTTTTCCTTGTTTTGTGTTTAAAACAAAAATATATTGGGCTTATGGTTGTTAGAGAAACCCAGATTTAAGACTTAGGAAAATGTAAATGACAGCTAAAGATAATTCCAAAATCTTTCCTTTTTTCTCCAAGACCTTGACAAATAGATGATCTCATAGAACTTTATTTTTCTTTTCTCCTAGTCTCCAAAGCTCTATTTTTCTACAGAAAGCTAATGTATCCTCACAGAATTCCTGAAAAGCTGAGCATACATTTCTTGTGTAAATTAGAAAATTGAGGCACAAAGCTGGTTAATTTTCGTTTCACAGGGTAGAGCTCTGATTTACAACCACCAGCTCCCCTTTTACAAAGCAAAAACAGACGAAATTATTTGTCTAGTGGTGATGGTGGAATAGAAAGGGAATGGCAAACACCTAGCAAACAGATTTCATTGGGGTAGATTCTTGTATATATCATCTAAATCTCAAAACAACCTATTTAGGTTGGAAATTCTGCTTCTAATATGCTGACAAAGAAGATAAGGCACAGGGAAGCAAAACAATTTGTTTAAAGGAACATACTCAGTAAATAATTTAAACTCGTGATAATCTGACTAAAAATCCAAAAACTCTTTCTATTCTACTCCTTGCTTTCTTGGAAAATACCTTATAAATTCAGGAAACAGTAACTTTTTTCTTTTTCTCCTTACAAGACTCAAGAGTTTAGCCATAAGGGTGTAGAACAAATGAATTTTGACTCTTAAACTATAGTTCAAAAGTAGCATTTTAAAATTCATACCTTGAGCATCAAAGGAATCTCAAGGCTAAAAATTTATAGCAGCAGCGAGATTTCCTTGTTTATTGTCTTATTCTTTCAATGGAGGAATGTAATATACTACTTAAAATAAATGACTTTTTTTTCTGGATTGTGTGCAAAGCATATTGTGTTGCACTTCAATGTTTTTGGTTGTATTAATTATATATAGTGGCAGGAAAACCACAAATAATAAGCAAAGTTTAAAAGGCAGCATATTCAGGTAATTAAAGTTCCTATTAAAGCACACAGTTGCCTTCTGTAAACAAACATTTTAATAAATGTGTATTAATTTTTTAATAACTTATAAAGAGATTATTTTGGTACTTGTAGTTTCACAGAAAAATACCAGGCTGATATTGCTAGTGTTTAGTTTCAGTGTTATTTAAATACTCACCAATAATTTATTAGTTCTTTAAATGATTCAAAATAAATAAATTAATTTCTGATTCCAGCCATGAAGGAATGATGGATGTTGGACTTACTCTTTCACCAGTAACAACCAAGAAGCTGAACAAAACATACAAGAAAATTATTTTTTGATGTTGGACAACAGACTGTGCATGGCTATGGTTCTTGAAAGAAGGTTAACAATATGGTCACCTCAGCATTGATTGTAGTTTCCTGAACTTGCTTAATTGTAGCACTAGAAAGGGAGGCCCAGTGTTTGTATACAGGAAAGAGAAATCAGAGTTTGAACCTTCTGAATTAACTGGAATGTTCAAGGTGTGCTAACAGAAAGGAGGGGACTTGTAGAGAGGGAACCCCAGAGAATTGTATAGTATCCTTAGGGGTCTTGGACTTAATACTATGTGCTCTATGCACAGGGCAAGTCTCTTGAAGAGCTAGAAAAGAACAGCTACTTGGGGACTACAAGCTAAACATAGATTATGGAGGTTGCAAATGCTGGGAGATGCTGAATTAATTAACTCATTAATTAATTAATTGAGTGGGAGTTTCACTCTGTCACCCGGGCTGGAGTATAGTGAGTGGCATGATCAAGGCTACCGCAGACTTAAGCTTCCGCCTCAGCCTTCTAATTAGCTGGGACTACAGGTGTACCACCACATCTGACTAAGTTTTTGATTTATTGTAGAGACAAGCGTTTGCCAAACTGCCCAGGCTGATCTTGAACCCCTGTCCTCTCACCTCGATCTCCCAAAGTGCTGGGATTACAGGTGTAAATCACTGCGCCCAACGAAGTCCAGAAGTCCTTGCATTAGAAGCAGGAATTACTGATGGATGCAACATGCCTAGCTCTCAAATGCTTTGTGCTCAGTAAAAAAATTCTGATTCAGGAGGTTATATATTGTAACATTTCACTTATATGACATTCTTGCAAGTGATAATTGAGATAGAAAACATTTCAGTGGTTGCCTGAAGCTGCAGCTGGGGGCAGTCACTAATGACAAAGAAGGACAAAAACGTTTTTTGGAATTATAAAATTTTTCTTTATTAGGAGTTCACAAGCTTTTTTTTTTTTTAAAATAAAGGGCCAGAGAGTAAATTTTTTAGGGCCACATTAGTCTCTGTCACATATCTTTGTTATTATTTGTTTGTTTTTAATTTTTATAACATTTTATTAATGTAAAAAAGACATCCTTAGCTGGGGGGCCATAACAAAACAGCCCAGGTTAGGGACGTGGCTCATGCCTATAATCCCAGTACTTTGGGAGGCTGAGGAGGGAGGATTGCTTGAGCCCAGGTGTTCGAGACCAGGTGAGGCAACATATCAAGAATGCATCTCTACAGAAAATTAAAAAAAAAAAAAATTAACCTGGCATGGTCGTCCATGCCTGGAGTCCCAGATACTCGGAAGGCTCTGGTGGAAGAATTGCCTGAGCCCAGGAGGTGAGGCTGTGGTGAGCCATGATCATGCCGCTGTACTCCAGCCTGGGTGGCAGAGTGACACCAAAAACAAGCAACAAAAAACCCCAACCAAAACAACCCGTGGGTCAGATTTGGCCCACAGACATAGTTTGATGACCCCTGTTCTATCCCTCGATTTTGATGGTGCTTATATGACTAATATGTTTGTCAAAACTCCTAGAATTTTACACTTAAAATTTTAATTGGACATTATGTAGGTTATTTTTTTAATGAAATAAATGGGGAAACCATCATTGTACAAAGTACATAGTATAGACTATCATAGTACATAGTGCAAAAAATATAAAATTTAAATAGCCTTATATCTATTTATCAAATAGGTCTTGTAATTAAATTTATTCCCACAAATAAAACTTGTATCCAGAGCACCTCACAGAAAATTTTATCAAACATTTAATAAGATAATATTGCCAATATTTCACAAAATATTTTATATAATAGCGAGGTGGAAATACTTACCAATTCATTTCATGAGGCCAGTACAGCTCTGGCATCAAATCTGTAAAAGGGCATTATACTCACTGTAGACAAAAATCCATTGTGAGCATAGACACAAAATCCATAGTAAAATATTAAACTGAATTCAGCAATATATGAAGATGTTAAACAATTACGTCTATATAGCTTTTATCCCAGCAATGGAAAGTTGGTTTAACATATGGCTAAAACAATGTAACTCGCACATTAACACATTAAGAATAAGAATCATATAATTAATTAAGTAGATATTCCCAAAGGTCTTAAAAACTCAGCACCTGTTTATAGTAAAACCTTTTTGCAACTAGGGACAAAAGAATACTTTCTTTTTCTAGGCAAAGAAAATATGAAAAAAAATCAACAGGAAACAATTTATTTGTGAGGAAAGACTGAGAATTATATCCCAAAATAGAGGAAAGAAAAAGATGTACACTTCTACAACTTCTAGTCAACATTCTGCTGGAGATCTTAACCAATGTACTAAAGCAAGACGAGGAATAAAAAAATACAGTTTGAAAAGGAACAATTAACACTTATTAGTTTGCAGATGATATAATATGTGCCTAGCAATTAATAAAGAACCATATCATGTCTTTGTAGGACCCTGTGCATATTTGTGTAACTAGAAGTATTTTTCCTGTTATTTTTGGTCATAAAGAATGTACTAAGAAAAAAAAAGTAAACTTTGTAATGCCATAGGATGCAAAGACCATGTAGAAAGATCAACTGTATTTCTAACTAACAGCAATAAACATATGGAAAGAAAGAAAAATTATGCCATGTTTATATATAATAAGCTTAATATTGTTAAAATGATTACAATGTCATTTTTTTTACAAATCTACATATTTACATGATCCTAATCAAAATTATGCTGGGCTCTAAAAAAATAAGGTGGTTTGCTGCATCTCTATATATTCAGAAATGTAAAAGTCTTAGAAGAGTTGAAAAGATCAATAAAATAAATAAAATTTGCAATTAATGATTTTGCCAAAAAAAAAAAAAAAATCCAAAGCCACATGGTTAGTCTGGAGAATTCAATCACATTTTTAAAGAATTGGCATCAGTAATACACACTCTCTTCTAGAAAAAAAATAAGAAAAAAAATAAAAGTGAACACACCTTATTTATTGTATGAGGCCATTATTACTCTGCTTCTAAAATTAGACAAAGACATTATGAAGTAAAACTATAAGCAAATATTCCTCCTGAATATAAGCATGAAACACTTAGCAAAATACTAGAAAATAAATTTCAGTAATATATACAAAAAATTATACTCCATGACCGAGTGAGATTTAGTATAGGGATGCACAGCAGGCTCAGTATTCAAAAATAAATCAATGTAATCCACCATAATAACAATCCCAAGAAGAGCAATCACATTATCAAATTAATCGATGTACAAATAGCATTTGACAAAATTCAACACCAATCCATGATAAAATCTCCTAGATAAATAGGAATAGAGTTAAAAAAAAAACTTTCAACTTGATAGAAAACATCTATTGAAAATGTTGCTGCCCATCAAAACTGAACTGGGTTTAAAAAAAAAGCGGTACATATACACAATGGAATATTAAGGAGCCATAAAGAAGGACAAACGTGCACTTTGCAGCAACTTGGATGGATTTAGTGATCTATCACAGAAACAAAGAATAGAGTACCATATGTTCTCACTCATAAGCAGACCCTGAACGTTTACCATAATACTGTAAGAAAGGGATTGGCAGTAGTGGGATACTGCTGGGGTGGGCGTGGGGGGACACAACATCAGTAAGTGTACCTGATCTCAAACCAGGCAAAGTGGGGGCCAAAACGAGGCCCAAACTTTACCTGTACAATGTCCACTTGTGTATCTAATCCTGACCCATACCCCACATCTTTAAAATAAAAAAATATGTATAAAGAAAACTTACAGTTACTATTTTACTTAAAAGATGGAATGCATTTTCCCAGATCAAGGCACGAAGTTTGCTCTTGCTGCTCTTAATTGACAAAAGGTAAAAGTCTTAGTGCAATAAGGCAAGATAAATAAATATAGAAAATAGATAAATGAAATGGTCTCTATTTGCAAATGACATGATTGTCCATATAAAAAACCCCAAGGAATTTTACAAAAAACTTTCTAGAACAAATACATGAGTTTACTAAAGTTGCAAGATACAAGACAAACAGATAAACATCAATTCTATTTTATAAACTGTAAATAACTATGTGGGCAACAAAATTGAAGTTACAATTCCATTTACAATCACTGCAAAATATACTTAGGTGTCAGCCTAACAAAACTTCTATAGGACTAACATGCTGAAAATAACACAATGTTTATGAAGTAAATCAAAGAGATAAATAAAATAGATAGATATACCGTGTGTGTGGTGAGGTCTTGGGAAGCTTTACTCATGGTGGAAGGCAAAGGGAGCCAGGGTGTCGTAGAGCGAGAGTAAGAGAGAGAGAGAGAGAGAGAGTGAGAGAAAGAGAGGGAGAGAGAGAGAGAGAGAGAGAGAGAGCGCAAGAGCGAGGGAGGGAGGAAGGGAGAGAGATGCTAGGTTTTTTTTAAACAGCCAACTTTGTATGAATTAATAGAACAAGAGCTCCCTCATTACTGCCATATGGCACCAAGCCATTCATGAGGAGACCGCCCCCATGACCCAATCACCTGCTACTACCCCCAACTCTAACACTGGGGACACATTTCAACATGTAGAGGACAACGATCTAAGCAGTATCACGTGTTCATAGATTGGAAGACTCAGCTCAGTAAAGATGTCAATATTTCCCAAATTGATGTGCAGGTTCACAAAACCTATTGAAATGTCAGAAATACATATTTCTAGATATACTCAAGACTATTTTAAAACATATAAAATGGCAAAGGAACTAGAATTGCTAGAAAGATTTTGAAAAAGAAGAATAAAATAAAGGAACACGTCCAAATTATATAGCTATAGTTAACAAAACCATGTGGTATTGCTGGAGGATCAATAGAACTGAGTAAAGAAGAGCTCATAGTTCAATGAAACAGAGTAAGGAATTCAGTTGTAAGAACAGAACCAGGCATATGACATATATGATTAACTGATTTTTGACAAAAATGCAAAAGCAATTAGTACAGGAAAGACAGCCTTTTCAACAATTGGTGCTGGTGCAACTGAATATCCACAGGCAAAAAACCAAACAGCAACAAAACAAAAAACAAAAAGCAACAACCCCCCCAAAACCCCCTTTGTCTAACTGTACTGTCTTATGCAGAATTAACTTAAAGTAGATAACGTACTAAAATGTAAATGCTTAAACTATAAAATTGTCAGGAAAGAAAACAGAAGAAAATCCTCAGGATTTTGGGCTAAACAAAGAATTCATAAATTTGACATTAAAGGTAGGATTAATTTTTTAAATGTTAAATTTAATTATATCAAATCTGAAAAAAAAAAGTTCTGTAAAAGACCCAGTTAAGATGATGAAAAGATAAGCTATAGAATTAGAGAACATATTTGCAAACTACATACCCAACAAAGCACAGATGTCTAGAATATACAAAGAACACTCAAAATCCAACAGTTAAAAAGCAAGGAGTCCAATTAGAAAGTCAGTAAAACAGAAGATATTTTGTGTAAGTGTATATACAAATGGCAAATATGTGAAAAGATGGCAAACATTATTAGTCACTTAAGAAATGTCAATCAAACCTGCAATGAGATATCACTACATACTTATCAACATGGCTAAAATTATGAATAGTGACAACAGCACATGCTAGAGAGAATAAAAAGAAACTGGATCACTTCTATATTGCTGGTGAGAATGTAAATGGTACAACCACTCTAGAAAACTGTTTGGCAGTTTCTAAAAAAATCTAAATGTGAAAGTACCATGTAACCCAACAATTGTACTTCTGGGCAATTTTCAGAGAAATGAAAACAGTTGTTCACACAAAATCCTTTACAAGAATATTTATAACAGATTTATTCATAATAGCTGAGTATTGGAAACAACCCAAATGTTCTTCAATGGGTGAATGGTTACATGAGCTGTGGTGCATTCATACCATGAAACATTACTCAACAAAGAAGAATAATGGAATATTGATACATACAACCATCTGGATGAATCTCTCCAGAGAATTATGCTAATTGAAAAAGCCAAAACCAAAAGGTTACATACCATATGACCTCATTCATACAACATTCTTGAAATAACAAAATTACAGAATAGGAGAACAGTTTAGTGGTTGACAGGGTTTAAGGAGGAAATCAGGTAGGGAGAAAAGTGAATGTGACTATACCAGGCAATGTGAGAGATCTTTGGAATGGTGGAAATGTTCAGTATACTGACTGCATCCATGTCAATATTCTGATTGTGTTGTTGTGCTATAGTTTTGCAAGATGCACACATTGGGAGAAACCAGTAGAGGGTCCACAAGATTTCTGTAATTCTTTCTTACAACTGCAACTACAATTATCTCAAAATAAAATTGTAACCAATCGAATGATGAAATACTTGAATAGACACTTTAGAAAACATATGTACATTATAGCCAGTATGCTAAAAAACTGACATTATTAGTAATCAGGAAAATGCAAATTAAAACCAAAATTAGATACCTATATATATCTAACAGTTTGGCTACAACTAAGAAGGTAATACCTAAAATTGGTGAGTATGTGAAGTAATCAGACCATTGGTTCTTTCATGATTAACCACTAACAATTACACAACTAGATAATTATTCATAATGAGTAAGGTTTTTCTCCACAAAAACCTCATATGAGTATGTATTGCTGATTTATAAATAATAGCTAAAAATTGGAAGCAATTCAGAAGTCTATTTACAGAAAAATGAATAAATGGTGATATGTTCATATAATTTTATTCTATAATATGATGAAATAAACTATTGCTACACAAAATAATATGAGCCAATCTTAAAAGCACACAGCTGAGTAAAGAAGTCATACACAGTGTACGTATTTTGTGAA